>APFE030161610.1:0-28139 GCA_000404065.3 Pinus taeda
TACTTGTATTTACTATGCTATATGGTGGTTTTCTCTATCCTTGTCAATTTCTCCTATCTAGACCATGATCATTGTTTCTTTTTTACTGTTTCCCATTATTTCAATTACAATATGTTATGGACCTTTTTTCTTGCAATAATATTTGGTTAGGGAATAGTCCGCTATGACTATATGAATATATCAGATCTTATACCGGCAGTCGGTTTCTAATCAATACTGTTCTCAGATCAAGTTTTTTTTAGAAATAAGGCATCCCTTGTTTTGTATTTTTCTGTGGAGACCAGTTGCTAAAGAGATGCTATTATAGATTATCTCATGCTTGCTGCATGTCAGGGCAATACAAGAGTGCGTGCTCTTTATTTTCAACTACATTTTGTTGCATAACCTGCATGTTATGGCCATGGTCTATTTTCTGATTTCTTCTGGGCGATTATGTGAATGATTCAATGAGTCATATTTCCCCTTGGAGATTACGGGAGTTAGTCGCCGAGTCCTTGTATTGCCGATGCCCATCTTCTTTTCCAGTAGAGGATTTTGTCTTTGGTTGGAGGCTGGGCCCATTTTTGAGTTGATATTTCAATTTTTTAGGTTTCCAATAGAAGTTTTCTGGTGGAAGTGGCCCCAAATGCAAATAATTGTTGCTATGGAATTTGAAATGAGTACAAGAATTTATCATGGAATGAAATGTGCACAATTCTCTTACCTGCTAATAATCAAGACTTGGTATCACATTCTTCGAGAATGCAATCATTTCCTCTCTATAATGAATAATCAAACAAACTGCAGCTTCACTATAAATTACCTTCTTGTCATGTTCTATTATGAAGTGCTAGGGCTTATCTGTATTGCCAAACAGGCAAGTTGAAAATGTCTGCTCTTCTATATGCTTGTGACTGAGATTCTAAAGCGATTATGCTACTTATTGGGTGAGAATAAATCCAAAGTGACAATATGATGATCAGTTTTTATTTACTAAATCAATTATGCTACTTATTATCTGATAATAAACCAATCTACAATGATAATATATTAGAATCACATTTTTGCCAAATGGCCAGAATATTCTGTATCTGGTATACTTTTATGACAATATTTTTTATCTGGTCTACATAGCTTCAATGATAAGTAGTGTTCATGCATGATTAGAAAAGCATAGGTTTTGTTTTTCTTTCGTTAGTAGGAGAGGGATGCCCCATATAGCAGCATCTGAGAGAGTTACGACTCTTTCATGAACATTATTGTGGTCAGGAGCACCTTGAATTGTTAATAACTCTCAAATTTAAATTTCTTCTTGTTAATTTGAGGACTTGGTATTCATGTATTTTTGTATATTAAAGTAAAAGAGGGATCATGGTAAAGTCATCATCTTCTAATTGCGGGCACGAACACTTTTAAATTTGCATGGAGTTAAGATGGGCTATTGTTCACTTTCAAAATTTATAACAGCAGAGTTTTAAGACGATACATATTTAATAGTTTTAGCAATGCCATTACATTCATTCAGTGTAATGACTATCTTTGTATTTTGCTACAGGTCTTGAAATGTGAATATGCAGTGCGTGGAGCAATTGTTGCACGTGCCCAGGTATTTTCTTATATACCTGCTTCTGATTTTTCCATTTTATTGGTTTCTCTTTTATTGTCAGTTACTCTAATGTTTCCATAGTTCATGATTTCTAAATCGTCCTCATTGTTTCCCTCTGGATTATTATTATTGTGCTTCAATATGGATACAATAATATGAGACATAGCATACTGCAGCTTCTAACCTTTTGAAATGCTTTCGCTGTAAAAGATATTTTGGTATGTGCTGTTCACAGTCTTGTGTAATATACTAGGGTATATTAGAATACCGAGTAATGGAATTTATCTTGCCTATACTACCAAAATGTCCTTTGAATCTTTAGTTTGTGTTGATTTCCTAGCCTTGAAGTCAACATGGACAAACGTTTCTCCTAATAAAATCTGTGTATGTGGATTCTGTCTTTGAGAGCTTAAATAGAGATGAATAGGCGTAGTTCATGTTCATGAACTCATTATTATGTTCATCTCATTGGAATGGCAGATACAGGGTATGTGGATATTGCAAAATGGTTTGCAGATATTTGTGGACCTTGATACTCCATGTATTGGGATGTACCAAATGTACCAAATGGCCCAAAATTGGTTGTTGGTAAATCATTGACAATTAGTTATGGAAAGCTAAACTCAACCTTTTTAGTTATAAAAATCTAAATGTGACAATATTCCAACTCCCAAAATTAGACTATAAGGCTGTAAGTGCATTCCAAATGATAGTCACTCAGTTTTTTCTTTGTAGACCAGTATGTTAACCAAACCTTTTGAGTGTGGCATTCAGTATTTAATTTTTTTTACATTAAACCAGAAACCTTTCATTTTCTAAGTGTCACACAAACTGTAGAGTATTTTCTTTGATTATAGATAGGATTGTGACTCAACTAGATAGTAGAGTTAGGGGAAGAAGACGTCTTCATAATGCTATAGTGATTTGAGGTGCCATCTTGAGACCATTATTACAATGTGATCGAAGTAATGAGATTTTAAGGGTCAATAAAGAATTGTTGGAACTGAATCTTGCCCAAATTCTGAAATAGCCTCCTCACAAGTGCACTAAAGAGAGATAGGTCTAGCACACTAGAGAGAGAATGCAAAAGGCAAGCACACGTGCTGAAAACAAAAATGTAAAAGTGCACACAAGACAAAAATACCCAAATTAAGTGACCTTAGGCAGATGACACTTTTTACTTCCAATCAAGAAGATCGAAAGAAGAGATGATACAAGTGAAGAATCTCTTTGAGAGGGGGAGGCATAACATCAAGAAGGGGTTACTGGTCCACAAAACAAGGGCACACATCCCAAGAGGGTTTGGGGACTGTATTTTCCTTTATCCCCATGGAGTTAATTGTGGAAGGGTGCAAAGCAGAGGGAGGGGTAGGTTTTGGGGACCCCACAGGGAGGGATAGGAAGGGTGGATTGCAAAGAAGGTGGGTAAGGGCTAAAAGGGAAAGCTATGGAGTCAGGGCTAGTGGGGTGAAATATTGGGTGGGAATGTTGTGTGGAAGGGAGAAGCATTGGAGTTTGGGGAAGGGGGTAGTGGTGAACGTGGGTTGCACTGAGAGATCATGGAGTCATTGGGGCGTGGCACTCTAAGGATGGGTAGCTACAACTATTCCATGGATGCAAAATTCAAATAGCTTATAGAGAGGGGACTAGGGATCTTCACAACACCGTATAGGTAGAGCTAGACACACATGGATCAAGGGCAAGATGTTGGCGGGTCAAGAGGACAACTCATTAGTCTCTCATCAAAGTTACAGTTGATGTGGCAAAATTAAGATATCATGCAAGCTCTATTATCTATCTAAGAGGAGTAAAATACAAATATGAATATTGTTTTCTTGGTCCAAAATGATGTAAATGGGGAGATTTGGGTTGAAAACCCAATTTATGTAGTTGATTTAGATATGGAACCTGTTAAGTAAGAAAAGATGCCATTTTTTTATGACCTTTGTAGGGGGAATGCTTAGACATCCCCAAGACACCCCTCGAATTGGGTATAGAAATGGCATTCTTGATGTTTTAGGGATGCATACTTATGTCCTCCTCTGAAATAAAATGTAGGAAACATGTACCCCACGTTGGGGATGCAGAATATTGAGATTATTATAATTATTATATTCATAGGAGAATAACACATGGAAACATTTCTTGGGCCTTTGGGCACACACTTCCCCACTGAGATGCTTCTTCCGAAAGCATATTGGAAATATCAAATATTAGACTATCTTGAAAAAAGTTTAATATTATACATTTAAAATGGAGAAAGACCTTATAGATAGTGATGATAACTTTTTATCGCTTGATAGATAGGAGTTGCAGTGCTAGTAGAATGCTTGGTTATTTTGATGGGGAGAGTAATCCCTGGGAAAATTAGATTTTAATTTTGGAACATTCAATAATAAATGAAAGAAGTGTGGTTGTTTTTTCTCTCTTGAAAATTGATACTCATATAATCTTGTTGATTAAAAAAAAGTATATCTTGGAGGAAATTTTCCAAGCATTCCCCCTTATTCCAATGATGGTACACTGGCTAAACCCTAGGCTCTTTAGGGCACAATGTCAGGTCAACAGTATCTTGAATAGGTCATATATAGCTCATCAACAGTCAGCTCACTAAAAGCAAACATGTCACAAAGTGCAATTTTAAACGTGGGTGGGGAGGGTAACAACTTTTGCTCAACCATTTGAGGTACACCCTACCTTCCACTTTATTCAAGATGTTTTTATATTTCTGTTTGACATCCTTTTCACTTTGTCTAGTATTTATCCCAGTTACGTTTAAAGTGGAGAAAGACCTCATAGATAGTCATGATACTTTTTATGGCCTGATAGATAGGGGTTGTGGTGCTAGTAGAATGCTTGGTTATTTTGATAGGGAGAGTAATCCTTGGGGAAATTGGATTTTAATTTTGGAACATTCAATAACAAATGAAAGAAGTGTGGTTGTTTTTTTCTTTCTTGAAAATTGATACTCATATAGTCTTGTTGATTAAGAAAAATCACTGATGTACAAAATTATATCCTAGGGGAAATTTTCCAAGCACTCCACCTTATTCCAAGGTGGTACACCAGCACAATGTCAGGGTAACAATATCTCGAATAGATCATATATAGCTCATCAACAGTCAGCTCACTAAAAGCAAACATGTCACAAAGTGCAATTTTAAACATGGGTGGAGAGGGTAACAAATTTTCCTCAACCATTTGAGCTACTCCCAATTGACAATTTACCTTCCACTTTATTCAAGATTTTTTTATTCTGTTTGACATCTTTTTCGCTTTGTCTGGTATTTATTCCAGTTATATGCCTGATAATATCCTCTTAGCTCATTAGTAGGTAAGAAGGCTATAGGTTATTTTGAATAAAAATATGACTAAGTCACACACAGGTACACATGAATGTGTGTTTAAACCCTATTTTCAAAAGGAGCAACTTCTACCTATAATTAGATCTCACTGGACAGTATGTAGTTAATAAAATTTTATGTAATAATACAATGATTCTGTAAAACAAATTACACAGAGTATAGCAAAGTTACTAAGTCAAAATGATATGTATTTTGTTTCTTCAATTTTCTTATTTGCTTGAAGTTCCTTCTTTGAATGCTGATAATAACAGTGGATAAACTGGTATTATATATGTCAATAGGAGATTTTTCGCCTGTTAATACTTATAATTTTTCAGTTTTCTCATTACCTTGTTTTGTTTTGACAGAGGCTACAAGAGGAATTACAAACAAAGCAATATTCACTTCCTTTTGATGAGGTTTGTCATTCTCATCATTTAAATTCTCAAAAAGCTACTATACCCATGCAATTTGAACTTTCTGGACCCAGAAAAGGATTCCATTTGAACATTTCCAACACTTGATAAAAAAAAAAAAAAAAATTGGATGGTCAGCTCCTTTGTTTATTGCTCCAACAGACTACTTCGCTATGAGTGAATCCTTGAATCTTGCAATCTAAGTCTTTGCTTTTCACTGCTCCAACTAAAATGCAAGTAACCTCTCTATATTTTTTTGAAGTCTATATAATAGTTCGTTTTGGCTATCTGAGTACTGTGTTGATCCAGCATTCATTTTGTTAGCACCTTTATAGTTGCTTCTTTAGCACTGCAATTTTGTGCTACTATTTTTACATATCAAGTCTCCAAACAGAGAATTCATATTTTTCTGGCAGCAGGTATCTGTCTGATTTATGTGGAGAAATTAGTTATCACTATTTTCATTAAATTGTGGATATATTTGTACGTGTACTCTAGTTAACTGTTAACTGTTGATGGTGATGGGTTAAAGTACCATCTTAATATGCCTGTTTTAAAATAGTGAATTTCTTGTTGCAACTGAATCAAGATTTATCTTTGCAGATTATTTACTGCAATATTGGAAATCCACAATCCGTAGGTCAACAACCTATAACATTTTTCCGAGAGGTTTGTCTATCCTTATCATAACATTTTTCCGGGAGGTTTTTCTATCTTTATCTTTGATGTATTTGTTGATGGGTATGATTTCTGGAAAATGTAACGTTTTGATTTATTCCTTTTTGTTGTTGTCTTTAAAGGTGCTAGCTTTATGTGACTATCCAGCTCTTTTGGACAAAGATGAAGTGCATGGCATCTTTAGGTATTCCAAGTTAAATGAACACTGTTAACTGAATTTTAAAAGATCACTTCAGTATGGTCGAATGTTATATGTTAAAAGTACAATTTCTTTTCTTCAAATGTGTATGCCATAGTCTTTTTCCTTGCTGTGAAGATTCTGACCATTCTTGTGATAGTTCTGATTCCATATCGAGGGCGCGTCAAATCTTAGACGGCATTCCAGGAAGAGCTACTGGAGCTTACAGTCACGGTCAGGTATGACTATATATTCAAAGTAATAGATTTTTCTTTCCATCTGTTATATTACTGTTTAAGTTGCACTGTACCATGAGTGTACTAAGGCAATGCCCAAAGGACCTCCTATGATAAATTTTATAATGTGTCCAAGAATGGATGAGGTTTATGATAGTGTCCCAGGGATCTTTCTATCCTTGAATCTATGGTTTGGCTTCCCATCCTATGTTGGTAAGCTATGTCTATATATATAAAGTTCAAACAAATATTTGGATTCTTAATACAAGTTGTGTTCGTAGAAATAAATTGTACCACTGGGAGGACTCTGTTGGATTTCAGTCTCTGATTTAGATCACTTCCAACTATGCCACAGCCTATTAGCGTTGAGTCTTCGTCTATGCCATGAGTAGTATATGTTTCTGGTTTCTTTAATGCATTGCCTCCTTGTTTTTGGCATTTCTCCTTGATATAGATGCCACTTTTACTCTTTGATATTAATCAATGTGCTATCATCTCTGATTGCAATGGTAATAGTTGGGTTGCTAGGTTTTTATATTTTTAAAATCATAATAGATATATTTTCATTAAAAAGGACTGCAGCTTTACTAGTCAGCATCTTAGTACAAAAATGAAGATTGCAGACCAAAGGTGGTCAGAGTTCCAGGTTTTGCATCAAATGAGCTAACTTCTTTAATCTGCTCTGCCATATACTGCTAGTACTGCTATGATAACTATATTGCCTTACAAACTGTCCCAGCAGGAGCAAAAATTTGCAATGCATTCACTACATACGAGATATTTAAAATGCTGCTCCATGAAAAACTTCATCCCACATTTCAAAGTCCTTGTCGGGGGCATCCTGGAAGTCTTCTAATCCAGAAAATGGAAGCCAAGCATGCATCGTCGGCAGCTTCATCTTAAACCCTTTCTTTCTTTACGGCTCTAAGCCTAGGGCAATCCAAATTTTCAGCTACAGGTCAGAAGGAATGCAGAGTGCCAGTCCTTCGCATGTTCAAAGAGCTCCTGATGCTGTTTACTGTAGCTGCCATCAAATTAACCTTGTATGTGCTCTCGGGCCTGCATATGTTCCTGCATGTGCCTCAATAGTTTTTGAGACTCCACTAGGACATTTTCCTCCAACATTTGGTGCTGCTGGTTCCGTTACAGGGTTGACTTTACCACCTCATGCTATGCCTCAGACAGAACCTTTTGAAACCTCACCATCTGTAGGGATCTCCCAACTCACATTACACACTTGTTATGATCGCGGCACGGAGTCATACAGAGGAAGTGAACATGCACATTAGTGACAGGCAAATCTCCCACTTTCAAACCAACACAGAAAAGATAGAGAATGATATTGAAGCTTCCAGAAATGAGAAGTTCCACATTGACTAATTTCGTATATTGTTGCTATGAAATATAAGTTAGGTAGTGGGGAATGAAACCATAACTTGCCGTCTTGTATTCCATTTAAATTAGCCCACTTATCCTCTATTGAAAAAGCTTGATTAATGCAGATTAAATCCACATAAGGGCACGGGGATTGGTTCCCCTCCTTTTGCACTGAGCTACCCTTTGTCCAAGCGAGTTCCCAAGTTTGCTAGGCGGTCGGCCTTCTTGTTGAGCGTTCACAAAATGTGAAAGTAGTTTATGGAATCAAGTTGCTCATCTAAGGCTTGAATTTCTTTGGATGTTGCTGTTTAATTTCAGAGCCTGGGGAGATTAAACCCGAAGGAGAAATCGAATAATAGTACAAGAGTCTCAGATTTTGAGTGTCCACAAAATCTGAAAGTAGTTTATGGAATAAAATTGATCAGCTAAGCCTTGAATTTTTGGGATGTTTCAATTTTATTCTGGAGTTTTGGAGATGAAATCCTAAGGAGAAATCGAATAATTATACAAGAGTCTCCAATTATTTTAACAAGTTGGCTAGGCGATTGGCCTTCCTGTTGAGCATCCAGAAGATGTGAAAGTAGTTTATGGAATCAAATTGTTCAGCTAAGCCTTGATTTCTTTAGATGTTTCAATTAAATTCCGGAGACTGGGGAGCTGAGATCGTAAAGAGAAATCGAATAGTAAAACAAGAGTCTCAATTATTCTAACCTGCTCAAGCCTGATTTCTAACAATGTTTCCTAACCTTGATATAAGGCCAAGGCTTTCTGCCTCATTACTTGTGGCTAAGACCCCAAATGTAATAGTACTCCTCATTTCCTCTGGGATCAATGAAGATCACGTCCGCACCTTCCAACCCTAGTTGGGTTGAATTATCTTGTTATGTATTTCAGGTTTCAATATCTGGAAAAATCAGAACAAACAAGTTATCCAAAAACCTCTGTATATCAATGCCTTATACCTCATTTCAATTTTCTCGCATCTTGTTTCTGCATTTGTCTTTCATATGAAAATAACCGTCCAGGATTAAAGACAAAGGTAATGTCCATTAAATTTTAATATCTAGCAGGATAGTTGTATGCCATCATCGTCATAATTGTTTTGCTTTTTGTTTGCCAGCAAGTACCATAAATGAATAGTAAATTTCCTTTCGGTAAATATTAGATGAGTGTGCCTTACATGTGCATCTGACTTTTCTTCCATATACAGGGTATCAAGGCATTACGTGAAACGATTGCTGCTGGTATTGCTGCCCGTGATGGTTTTCCGGCCAATTCAGAGGACCTTTTTTTGACTGATGGTGCAAGTCATGGGGTATGGTAACTAAAGCTGTGATGATGAAATTTCATGCCTCGACTCTTGTTTTGATCTGAGACACTATTGAAAGACATGGAGACTTACTTTTCCCTGTTTATTGGATATCGCATTCTCAGGTTCATATGATTATGCGACTACTTATAAGGTCAGAGAAGGATGGAATTCTTTGCCCAATTCCACAGTACCCACTTTTCTCTGCGTCTATTGCTCTTCATGGTGGGACATTTGTAAGTGTATCTTGCTAAATGACTTCTTGCTTTCACCCTTCGTATGATTTCAAGGCTTGCTACATCTGTATTAACAGCTCTTCTCTTATAGATGTACCGTTGCAATTTTTGGTTTGAATAACCTTGAACAAAGTGGATTACTAATATTATCTGAACATTGAAGGTTCCGTACTACCTTAATGAGGCGACGGGATGGGGTTTAGAAATATCTGAGGTTAAATATCAATTAGAAGCAGCACGTGTTAGAGGTATTGAAGTTCGGGCTATTGTTATCATAAATCCAGGAAATCCTACGGGTCGGGTGAGTCATTAAGTTAAAACAATAATATTTTTCAATAATGACCACAATTCATCTTCTAAGATTTTCTTTTTCTGGTAATGTCTTTGAATACTTTGAAATGTGAATGCACATAAGTTGTCTGTCATCCATGCACACATCTTTTGAACTATCCGGGTAAAGCAATACAATAATTTTATGCATTTTGAAGGGCAATAGATAGATTTGATAGAAAAATAGATTGTCGTAATTTTTGGGGATTTTGTTCTGGCAGTAGCCTCTTATTATGGTTTTGTATGTTATATAGGTTCTTACAAAGGAAAATGAAGAGGAGGTTGTGCAGTTTTGCAAGTCTGAAGGCTTGGTTCTTCTTGCTGATGAGGTAACTCCAGTAAACATTTAGAGTTTCGAGTAGGTATTTTATTTTTACTTGTATTACTTGAAATTAATGCGGCCGGTAACTTGAAAAGCTTGTATATTATATTCCACAATAATTTATTGAAAGATTGGCGTGGTCCTTTTTTGAATTTGTCCTTCCCAATTTTACTCAATTGTTGTAGTAATTCAAAAACTGTTGCACTGTTTTTTATGAATTAGTACCAGTAATTTGGCAAAGGAAAATGATGCAATTCTGAGCCAACGCTATATCAACGATTGATTCCATACTCGGCACATGCAGGTTTTTCAGGAAAACGTTTATGTGGATAATAAGAAATTCCATTCTTTCAAAAAGATAGCGAGGAGCATGTCTTATGGTGAAAAGGACATTTGTATTGTGTCTCTCCATTCAGTGTCCAAAGGTACCTCTATAGTACACAATGCTTGTCAGAAAAGACTTTTTCAAGGATCAAAATATATATAGAAATATTGATTAGTTAGTTAATCTTCAAATTTTATGAAATGGGAAACATATGCAATGTTGAGTTTAAACAAATGCCTACTGAAAAATATTACTGTTAGGAGATGCAATTTTTGGTTAATGTAGTAAAACTGGTGATTTACTGTGCAAATTCTTTGGCTAATATATTTAAGGTTTTATAATATGACAAATCTAGTTTCTTAGAAAATTGTCAAATTAGTCATATGGCAATAAATAGACTGGAGGGTTTTCCCTTTAACCGTGTCTAGTGAGCTATGTACGTTTTGGTCCGAAGATGGGATATTTCTTTTCTTTTTTTTCAGTAGAAAAAAATCATATTAATATGGATGTAAAACTATACATATGTTCGGTTTATATAATAAACCGTGAGCATGGCGAAGGAATCGCACAAAAACCTACATTTGAAAGATAAGAGACAGGACCTAGTCCAATGATACAAAATATAAACAGAAAAATGAAACATGGGGGTTTTCACATTTTCAGATGATTTTATGAAACGCCAGAAAGCGTAACGTGCAAGTTAAAGGAAGAAAAACACAGTCATATCTTATATGCTTCACATGGTTGAGCAAAAAAAAAACTATATCCCCAAACTGTCCGCAAGCTCAGTGACGCTGTGCGAAATGGAAGATAGAGGCCGTTGATTGTTGTCGAAGATGGAAGCATTCCTCCATTTCCAGATATACCAGCATACCATGAGGAAAATAGAGCGGCGAGCAGTGGATTGAGTACTCCACCAAGAGACACCTTCCTGTACAGAAGAAAAGACAGTGTGAGGGAAATCCATGGAAAGGGACAGTTCATACCAGATTTGATGAGTCACGTGGCATTGGAAAAACATGTGGAGATTAGATTCCTCAGCATCCCTGCAAAAAGCACAGCGTCCAGGACCATACCAGCCCTTCATCTGCAAAACCTCCCACGTGAGGTTCCTGTTCCAGAAGATGAGCCAAGATAGGAGGATCATCTTGGTTGGGCAGGCAACTTTCCAAAAAGACTGTGGGAAGATCCAGCAAGTAGAGTGTTCAGACTCCAGATGGAGAGCATAATATATGTCCTTTACGCGGACTGGAAGAGGGCCTCGTGGCAGCTTCCATACCAAAGCGTCTTTGCATTCCGTCCTTCTGATGGGCCTGCCAGAAAGAGCAGCGTGAAAAGTGTTCCAAATGGGCAGTAAATGAGGGGGCAGTGAAAGGTCTGAAGCCTCCACCCACACCGACGAAGAGTTGTTCCAAAGAACGAATAAGACATCCCCAGGTAAAAAAGCCTCTGAAATTTAGATATGCAACCAGTTCATGTGGAGGATCTGAGATTAAACCGTCCAGAATAAGATCTCTGCCTATGAATGCGTTAGCCCCATTATAAAGCCTCCATCGAAAATTACTCAATAAGAAGGATTTGTTCCTGCATAAACTTAACCAAATGGCAGAGCCATTCTTAATGCCCAGTGTGTTCCTTCTGAACCAATATTCAATACATTTTCCTTGAAGATATTTTTTCCTAATGTAGTTGCACCATGGCCCAGGTCCATAAAAACCGCGGAGGAGCGATTTGATCAGCAATGCATTACCCATCCTCCTCAGGTCAAGAAGACCCCATCCTCCCGATAGTTTTGGCTTAGTGATGGAATCCATCTTTACCAAGTGATATTTGGAATGATAAGATTCCCCCCCCCAAAGGAAATTTGCTGAAAAACATTTCATTTTTTTAATGACGGATGCAGGGAGATAATAGAGGTGCGCCCAATAAATAGCCAGCTGAGATAATACTGCCTGAATCAGAACCAATCTCCCTGCTAATGAAAGGTGCCTGGACTCCCATCCTGAAATTCTGGAGTAAAATCGGTCCAAGAGCCAAGACCAGTCATCCCTGTTGTAACCGTTTGGTTTAAGGCTGAAACCAAGATATTTCATACCGCAATCGATGGACACAACTTCAATACCAAAGATTGAGGCTATTCAGGAAGCCGTTTCCACGTCCATGTCGTTATGATAAAATTTAGATTTTTCTTTGTTGATACAAATACCGGAAGCAGATTGAAACCTGTCAAAAATGGAGATAAGGCATAGCCAAGACGCCTTATGAAGCATTGCAAACACCAGAATGTCATCGACAAAAAGGTTATGAGATAAGTAGAAATCTTTAGCCATCTTAATAGGTTGAAAACAGAAACCAGATTCAGCCCTTTTAAGTTGGATACTGAGTGAATTCATAACCAAAATAAACAGAAGCGGTGAGAGGGGGCACCCCTGCCGAAGTCCGCGCTCAGCTTTGAAGAAGGGGGAAGGAGTCCCATTGACAATGACCGAGAAGTTTATGTTCTCGACGCACGCCATGATCCATTCAATGCCAGGCCTGTGCAGACCAATTTTAGCAAGAATGATCCTCAAGAGACCCCAGTTGACACAGTCATATGCTTTTTTTAAATCGATTTTGAGAATTGTTGCCTTTATATTTTTGGTCTTTAGGGAGAAAAGACATTCTTGTGTCAACGCCACAGCATCCCATATATTCCTTTCCTTTAAAAATGCATGTTCGTCCCTGGTTATGAATCATTGAGAACCGGTTTAAGCCTCTCCGCTATGATTTTGGTAATAATTTTGAACATGGAGTTGCATAGCGCTATCGGGCGATAATCCTGAAAAGATGTAGAAACCGGCTTCTTTGGAATGAGAGCAATGAGGGTAGATGTGAGAGCAGAGTGTACAGATCCAGATATACGCGATGCCTCCACCATGTGAAGCAGATCAACCTTGAATAAATCATAGAAATGCAGAAAAAATTCAATGGGCCAACCGTCAGGGCCCGGACTTTTGTCCTTTTTGGACGCCTTCATAGCAGCAAGAAGCTCCTCCTCTGAAATCGGCTTATAGAAATTTTCATATTCTGTGTCATCAAACATGACAGGGAAATGTTCGGCAGCCCACACCATATCACACGCATTTGATGGCAACCTTTTGTATTGATTTTTAAAGACCCTGCTTGCTTCATTTGAAATATCCTCTTGTGAAAAATAAAACCCCCCACGGCTGTCATCGATCTTCCAAATAGCGTTCCTTTTTTTCCTTGCATTGGCGATGTTTTGGAAAAATTTTGTGTTGCGGTCACCATGTTTGAGCCACAGAACACGGCTTTTGAGGCGCCATGTGGCTTCTTCAATAAAAAGAAGATGCTGCTTTCTTTTCTCAAGAGCTTTTAAAGACCTCCGTTTGTCAAAAGACATCGAATTTGGGGAGGATGTAGATAAAGCATCAATCTCCTGTTGGATGCGCATGAGCTCCTGTTTGTCCATATAAACCCTTTGATGCTGCCACTCTTTTGTAGTCACTTTGAGGGAATGGATCTTTTCACGGAAATTTAAAAGACCATCGACTTCAGAACCTTCCAGCGCCCTCCATTTCTTTGGAATGACGTCATTGAAGGTGCTGTCTTCAAGGAAAATTCTATTAAATTTGAAATAATATTCTTTCCTAATTTGCAGAGACCGCCAATCCAGAAGGATAGGCTTATGGTCGGACAGATTGACGTTTGCAATGGAAGAAAATGGGAGGCCCCAATTCTCAATGATGGTAGCTTTGATCAGGATGCGATCAATTCGTTTTGCAATGAAAGACGAGCCATTCCTTCCGTTATCCCAAGTCGGTCCCATTTTTTCCGGAAAAATGTCAACAAGGTTCTTGTTGAGAAGCACCATTCTCAACCTGTCCGATAGTGGGTCCTTCTTCCTGCCATTCCCCCAGCATTCGTCTTGGCTAAGGGTGAAGCTCATATCCCCAGCTAACAGCAGAGAGTCCATATCTAAAATATCAGATGCGAACAATCGATCCCAGAATGAAGACCTGTCCCTGCAAGGTCCATAAATATTAAGAAGATTTAATATATTGTCGTGACCACGAACAGTGCCCGAAATCATGATGCCAGCGCAACATTTGAAAGCTCTGGCTTTGATCCATGATGGATCCCAAAGCACAGCAAGACCACCTGACATTCTGTTGGCCCCAATGGCCACCATGAACCATGATGGGTACATTTTCCTCAAATAAGCAATGGTCACCGCACTAGAGTGCATAGTTTCTTGGATGAAGACAATTTTAGGATGTGCCTAGTGGAGGAATTTTTTGAGCGCCAGAAACTTATGGGGGACGCCCAAACCCCGAACATTCAGCGAAATGAGGAAGGTCATTGGGAGGGATCGCCAGCCTTACGTGCTCTAAGGGGCTGAGATAACACCGATTCCATGATAGGAACCTCTGTAAGGGATAAATTTGTAATTCCCAGATCATTGGCAATCGTCCTGCCACGAAAATGGCGGCTGTCTCCCTTCTTCTTTTTCCTGACAGTTATGTTAATGGCCGATGAGGGACTGATTGAGGGCAGAGAAGATTGTGGAGGCTTATGAGTGGTAAGAGGCTCAAATTCGAGGGGGTTCCTCTGGATGTATTCTCAAGAGACAGAGATAGTTTGGATCAAATAAGAGGGATTTCTATGCATGATGCACCCCTGCCTATTTTGCTTTGACGTATGTGGGCTTGGCTGGTGTGTTCTAGTCTGATTGTTCACTAGTCGCATTTTTGTCTTTCTGGATGAGTGAATTTGTGGGCCAATTACTAGAGTTGTATGATTTCTCAAATCTCAATTATGGTTTGGAAAACTCCAAACTGCATTGCCGGCATTAATAAATATGTTTTACCTCGAATTTGGTTACATATTGTGAGAGTTAATTTAGTACTCAGATGCACCAGTCAACTCATATGGTTTCTCCCTACATTTTGCAGGTTATTATGGTGAATGTGGAAAAAGAGGTGGATATATGGAGGTAACTGGACTTCCCAAAGATATCATGGATCAACTGAATAAACTTGCATCCATGAATACTTGTTCCAACATTTCGGGTCAGATACTTGCAAGTCTTGTAATGAACCCCCCAAAGGTGCATGCCTACAAGTGGATTTTTTATGCCTTTTGATATGCAGGCATTTTCTGTATATTGACCTGTTAGTATGTCCTCTGTTTACTGGGCTAATTCTGAATACCTTTCTGTAGAGTGGAGATGAGTCATTTGAAATGTTCTGTGTGGAAAGACATGGTATTCTTTCATCCCTTGCAAGGCGTGCTAAGGTCAGTTCTATGTTCAATGGTGAATGGCTGCTTTGATCTTCCTCAATACAAAAGTCTAATGATATGCTATTAACTTCCTCTATTTGCAGTCAAGAGTTTAGGAGGATTTTGTGTTAATAAATAGAAAAATGGAAAGCTTTATAAACACGGAAACTGATATTTATGAGCATCTCCTCTTTCTTTGTTCTGGAAGTACCTGTAAACATATCTTGTTTCTGGAAATTTCCACTGTTGCATTCACGGAACTTTTCAGTTCCCAGCCCCCAAAGTATGCTTTTGAGCAGTATCTGGCTTTTTGGGTGGTGCCCTCCTCTTGTCAAGTTAGGGGGTAACTTTAAAATGTCTAATATGAAAAGTAGAAAAGCGGAGATAAGAATTTATTATCATTCAAAAATCTTTTCCAGGTTCTCTGCGTTCACATGTTTAATATTTGCAATTTGATGCTAAATCTTTTATATTAGTGATGTCTCCTTGTTTTGAAAAAGGATTTTTCTAAAGAATTGATTGAATTTTTTTGGAAATGCTTCTTCAGAAACATTTGTCATTGGCCTGTGTCAGTTGGGTTAATTTCCTCTCAACAGCTTCGAGAAAGCTGGGTATTGCACAAAAGACGTATTAATCATATACTAATCTCTCTTATGTGGATGGATTTGGCATGCTTGTTGATGAGGCTTAGTCTAGCTAGATAAACACATAATTTGTGTCTTCTGACGAATCTTATCTGCCTACCCGTCCTATCATTACTTCCAACTTTGTTTTCTCAACCCGTTCCATGCAAAATACTGAATTTAAATCTCTCTGGATTTTGTTTTGAAATCCTTTTTTTGGTTGAATCAGCCAAATTCAAATTTCTTCATGCTATATTTTTCTAATCTTTTTTCTGGACGTTGATACTACTGTGGAATCAAAACAAAATTGCTTATAACTTCTAATCTGCTGAAATTTTTATCAAGGCTTCTGGCCTGGTAAAAACTCTAGCCCAATTTATGTTTTAGTTTATCATTTTCACCAGTCATAAACAACATGCCTATAATTTCACTGCAACTGTGCTCAAAATTTGGATCTTTAAGACATGTGCACAGTATCTTTATCAACCTTCCTTTTGAAGGTTATCTGCAATGCAGTGGTATATAGCCTTAACTGATAACTCTATTCTACTTTTATGTAGTTACACTTGTCATCTTCATTGTCATGTTTTTAGCTCATTATTTATTGTAGTCATCCTTCCCATTTTCCACCACTTTGAAAACTTCTGATTCATGGGCTGATCAATTAGTGTGGTCTGGGCTGAATGAATTTCCCTTAGTGACCTTGATGGACATTTCAATCCTATTGTTGTAAGAAGAAACATGTAACTTGTTACATTGCTCAATCTATGCGGATCTTTTCTTGTTCCTCGTGGCGTAGAAAATATAATGCGTCATTTTTTCTTTGGCCTTGATCCTACAAAAAAATCTTATGGGCCTTATTTGACAAAAAATTGAAGGATAGATATTTGCTTTTGGTGTACTGTACGTGAATAAATAATGTTTTCTTTGTCAATTTATCTCTAGGTTCCTACTGGGAAATACGCATTTTCAAACAAGTTTTGTGGCTAAGCCTACATTATACTTTAATTTCCATTTGGAAAGAGCACAACAATTGTATAAATGGTAGAAGGATGATTTGTTTCAACGGTTGTTAACAACATAAACCAGATATTTCACACTGGTTTTAGATCCATTGGGTATTTACCTGCTTTGTATTACCAGTGGATCCATTTCTAATATGCACATATGATTCTGTCATGACATTTTTCCTTGGAATCATCTGAAAAGAAAAGTATTTTCAAGTAACAATGGCATGCTATCTCTAAGCATACACTGGATTAATCCGGAAAGACTTAAGTGATCTTTAGTGAATGCCTTTATGACAGCTGTGTGGAAATTGAAACAATAATTTAATCCTGTGTGGATCTACTATCTGAATCATTTATTCCAAATATTTCACGCTGGTTTTAGCTCCATTGGGTATTTACCTGCTTTGATTGCCAGTAGACCCACACCTGATATGCACCTATGATATGTGGATTATTTAATCCAGATATTTCACACTGGTTTTAGATCCACTGGGTATTTACCTGCTTTGTATTACCAGTAGACCCACTCCTGATATGCACATATGATTCTGTCATGACATTTTTGCTTTGGAATCATCGAAAAATAAATATTTTCAAGTATCAATGGCGTGCTATCACTAAGCATACACTGGATTAATACGGAAAGATTTTATTTATATTTAGTGAATGCCTCTATGACAACTGTGTTGGAAATCGATACAATATTTTAATCCTGTATGGATCTAATTTCATGCTAGGTATCAGCTATTTATTATCGTTTTGGAATGCAGTCATAATTCCCTCGTGACATTAGCTTCAAAATTGGTTTGTCTCACTGATGAATCCCTGCTACCTGCACCTAGCGGGTTCATATATATTTCATCTTATTCATGGGCAGGTTGGCGTTTGTATATGCAGATATATAATACTCGATGCTAGCTAGACATTTTTGTGTTTGTGGGGTCCCTTCAGAGGCATCTGATAAAAAGTTGAATGATATAGAGAAGATTAACATAGCCATACACTAACTGAGAAAGGATCAGGTTGCAAGGTTTATTAATTTGTCTTTTCTAATAGTGACAGTGCCTCTGACTGAAAATATCTTGAACTATAATCTATACTTGAAGATTTTGTTGGTTTCCTATTGTCTTAGGCTTGAGCGATGGCCGTATATCTTTATTGTTGACGCTTGAAATCTTAATTCATTGTTGTAAGATCTTAGTAGATGCTCCATCTTAACTCAGTTTTCTCTTACGATTTTAGTGGGCGGCTATTTCAGATCTTAGTGAATGCGTTGAACAAGTTAGAAGGTGTTACTTGCAATAAAGCAGAGGGTGCTATGCATGTTTTCCCTCGCCTTCACCTACCTCAACGGGCAATCAAAGCTGCCGAAGCAGTAAACATGATGCCGGATGCTTACTATGCTCAAAGATTATTGGATGCCACAGGCATTGTGGTTGTTCCAGGTTCTGGATTTGGTCAGGTGAGCTCTGTGGGTTATTACTAATTTCTGTATTTTCCAATCTTATTTTCCCTATTTATATTTGTATTTAGTGAAATATAGTCCTCTGTGGGTTATTACTAATTTCTGTATTTTCCAATCTTATTTTTCCTATTTATATTTAGTGAAATATATCTTTCAATACCTGATGCTTATGAATTTCGCTGGAAGGTACCTGGCACGTGGCATTTTCGAACCACATTTTTGCTACAGGAGGATAAAATACCAGCTATAATTTCTCGATGGACAACATTTCAACATAAGTTTATGGAAGAATTTTGTGACTAAATTTGTTTGGATATATGTTTTCTTGTGCATCAAGTTAAACCAAGGTAGTACTTGATGCGAGTTTTATGAAACAGTGCCCATTTTGTGCGGGTGCACATCTAAATCATTATTTATTTGAGCCCTCTCCCATAACAGCATTGCTGTTCCTTCAATAAAACTATGGGATGATTTCAATAAAATCAATTTCAACTAGTTTACAGGTTGGTAGGACGTAAATGTTATTGAGCATTTTTCAAAATGTGACACCTCATAATTGTTTGTCATGTGCTAAAGTTTAACATTAGTTGCAAGGTGGCACACCTTAAGCTTAAGCAATGTATGAAATATGATGAAGTGGCAAATGTGATGCAGTGCCTAGGGATTGTGATCAAAGTGACACATCAGAATTAACACAAAATGCAGCAAAACTGTAGATGTATTAAACAATAACACGCATTTCCACATAGCTCGCTACCAATTTAAAAATGACATAAAAAATTTACAATAACTACTTTCAACAATAAACTTTTGTAGTGTTATTGAGTCAATGGCCAATGCTTTTGACACCGGCAGAGCCAATGCGTAAGGTTTTATAACTGATGCAACCTAGGTTTTTTAGGTTTTACAACACCTACAAAATCTGGATCAGAGTGCGCAACCTAGGCCATTGGATTTTTGGTTATTATATTAATATATATTCAGGACTAGATCACATACCACAAACAAAAAGTAATTCAAATCTGATCATAAGAACACAAAAAAGAGATTTAAATATTTTTTTATTCATTCAAAATGTGTTGCTATATATAATAATATAAATATGAGAGTGGAGTCATCAGAGCACTTGAAATTAATTCCCATTATGTTGAATGCATGAAGATGTGTTACATTTTTGGACGAAATGTCGTGTTGAAATTTAGTTTTTCCTTTTTAATTGAATTGCAGCCCTCAAAATTCATATAAGACAATATGTGGAGAATTATGTTGTTCTAATAATATTTTTTGCAAAAAAAATTACTGTAGTATAATCTCTCAATTTTCCATTAAATGCAATACTTGTCCTTGCAAATTTTCACACATTTTGTAGTGTTATTGAGTCAATGGCCAATACTTTTGACACCGATAGAGCCAATGCATAAGGTTTTATAGCTGATGCAACCTCGGTTTTTTAGCTTTACAACACCTACAAAATCTCAAAATTCATATAAGACAATATGTGGAGAATTATGTTGTTCTAGTGATACTTTTTGCAAAAAAATTTACTGTTGTATAATCTCTCAATTTTCCATTAAATGCAATACTTGTCCTTGCAAATTTTCACACATTTTGTAGTGTTATTGAGTCAATGGCCAATACTTTTGACACCGATAGAGCCAATGCATAAGCTTTTATAACCGATGCAACCTCGGTTTTTTAGCTTTTACAACACCTACAAAATCTCAATCATTGTTACAGAGCGTGCAACCTAGGCTATTGGATTTTTTGCTACTATATTGATTAATTCAAGGACTAAATCACAGCGCACAAATAAAGTAGTTCAAATCTGTTCATGAGAACATAAAAATGGATTCAAATATTTTTTTATTCATTCAAACTGTGTTGTTACATATAATAATATAAATATGAAAGTAATTCAAATATGCTCATGGGAACATAAAAAGGGATTCAAATATTCTTTTATTCATTCAAAATGTGTTGTTACATATAATAATATAAAAGAGTGGAGTCATTAGAGCACTTGAAATTCCCACGTTGTTACACAACAATACCATGGGGTGAATGCACGAAGATGGATTACACTTTTGGGCCATCCCACGTTGTTACACAACAATACCATGGGGTGAATGCATGAAGATGGATTACACTTTTGGGCCAAATGTGACGTTGAAATTTCAAGTTTTTCCTCTTTTATTGGATTGTAGCCTTCAAAATTCATATAAGACAATATGTGGAGAATTATGTTGTTGTTCTAATGATATTTTTTGCAAAATCTTTTACTGTCGTCTAATCTTTCAATTTTCCATTAAATGCAATGTTTGTCCTTGCAAAATTTCGCATTTTAAGAGGTATGTATGTGTTCACGTAACACACACACACACACATATATGTATGAGCATAATCTACATGAAGAGAACTAAGTTTTTTCATATTAAAAATTTATTCTTTTATGCAAAATTATATTGTTTTATTATTTTTTGAAGTTGGTGAAGTAATATTTCAATTTCGTTTTGGAGACACATGTTCGCGTAAGAGTTTTTTCAACTCCTTAAATAAACCGAAAAACCAAAAGTACCTTTTTGAAGATGATTCGTAAATGAATATAGTGATATTTTTTGAAGTTTTTTCATTGTGTATGTTTTATGTTATTGATTTTTTATTCAGCCCCTTTGAAACTATCTAAAAAAATTTCAAACATTATGTTTAAAAGAAATTAGATGAAAAATATCATATGAACTTAAAAGTGTCAAATCCATAATGCATGGATAGAGATTCTTTAGGATCACATGATATTTCACTTAAGACATAATTTCATAAATACTAGGTAAAAAGGGGTTTATGTAGAAATTGTCAGAGGGTGTGTCTGAAATTGGGTGATTTTTAGGATGAGAGTCTCGATTGAGCACTTAAAATACTCGATTGAGAATTTAAAATGCTCAATCAAGTGCTAACGAAACCATCATAAGTGGTTAACCAATAGCTCGATCCAGCCTATTGCTCAATCAAGCCATTAAAAGGTGAACCACCACCAACTGCTTACCCACTTTTATTAATGCTTTTTACTTAAAATGCTATGTATTAATCGAGCCTCTTACTTGGGTTATAAAAGGGCTCGATCAATGGTTTGTTTGAACTCTCGATTGATCTATTTTTAAGTGCCTAAACAACTCAATCGAGAGCTTAAAAATTGCTCGATCGAGCATCATTTTTCACCAAAACGCACCCTCGCTTTACATTTTTCGCCATGCGCTATCCCCATGCACAAAAACCAAATATCTTCACTAACTCATACAACAACCAATCATGATCTTTGAAAATCATGCAACAACCAAACCAACACAAGTAGTCCAAGAGCCCGAAGTGAACCCACATAAAAAAATAGAAAAAAGCAAAAAGCAAAAAATCCCTTTTCTTCCAAGTTCTTGCAATATATCCTCACATTGTTGACCTCTTCGCATTTCCACTGAAACAAATCGCTTCTCATGCCGCCGACCTCTTCATCTTCCAAAGCTAAGTTGATTTGTTTCCTCTCAATTTGCAAAAAAACCAAATTTGTGACCTCTGTCTCATTCTGGCAACACATCCAGTAGGGGTTGTCTTGTAGCAGTGCAACTAAATAACTGTTGCCTTTGAATGTGTCAGCCCACGTAGTAGGAGTATCAACACATGATCTTGGGAGTGTCAGCGACTCAAGAGTAGTTGTCACCTTGATAAAATGTAGCTATAGGAGTAGCAACAACTAGTAGTAGGGTGTATTAGCACTAACATAATAGGTGTATCAACAACTTAAAATACACAGGAGTAAGAACACTTAATACAAACTCACCATAAAATTGTTTTTAGATTAATGAATATTGCCTAAGGCCAAGGATGCTCTTATTTCAGACACGCTTAATAATAAAATATGAACTACCAACTCATGTGGTATTTCCCTCAGAGATTGAAGTCCCTTGTAGGCATGATAACACTTGTTCAGTCAGCCACGTTGCATCTTTAGATGTTCTGTTTTTCCATTTGACCAAATACTCTAGGTAGTCCCTATTGTGAGTCTTCTTTATGACCCTTGTGGCCAAAATTTCTTCCATTTCTTCAACAAGTTTGACTGGTAACTAATCCTTCCACTTAGTGGGCGTACCTATATCTTCACTGCCTTCCCTTTCACGAAACTCATATAGATTAACTACATTGAATATCAAAGAGATATCTAAGTCTCTCAACAACTGTAGCTTGTAGGCATTTTCAAATCTTTTTTCAAAGAATTCTGCATGGGACTATTTCTTATATTTCAACTTGCTGTAGGTACCCCTGGGAAATCTCTTTTTCCGCAGATGCATCATTACCAACTCACCTTCAGTGAAAACCTTTTCCCTTCTTTTCAAATTTGCCTTCTCCTTGTACCTGTCATTACTTTGTTGCGATCTTTTCTTCACCTGTTTGTGTATCAACTGCACGCTGTCTACAAAATCTTTTGCATCAACACTCTTCCTTTCCTCCATATCTGGAAATTGTATCAGATTCACAATACCTTTTAGTGACCACTCATAAACAATCTAGAATGGAATTTTACTTGTGGATCTATTCACCAAATCGTTGTACGCAAATTTTTCCTATGCCAAAATCATATCCCACTAGTTAGGATTTTCACCACTTAAACTTCTCAACAAATTTCCAAGACTCCTGTTCATTGCTTCAATTTTTCCATGTTTGTTTGTGGATGACAGGTTGAATTGTATAACAACTTGGATCCCATTTTCTTCCATAGTGATGCAGTCCAGGTTCTGTAGCTTTCACAACACTTAAAAGATTTGGATCTTGTTATAGAGCACACAACCCAGACCATTGGAGTTTGGCTACTAAATTAATTAATTCAAGGACTTAATCATGGAGCACAAACAAAGAGTAACTCGAGTATGCTCATGAGAACACAAAAAATGATTCAAATATTTTTTTGTTCATTCAAAATGTGTTGCTATAGATAAGAATACAAATATGAGAGTAGAGTCCTCAAAGTACTTGAATTTTTTACGCTGTTACACATCAATACCACGCACAACAACCAAACACCCTCACTAACTCGTACAACAGGCAGTGATGCTCTCTGAAAATCGTGCAACAACCAAACCAACACCAACAGTCCAAGAGCCCAAAATTAACTCGCATAAAACAATAGCAAAAAAAACAAAATTACCTTTTTCTTTTGTGTTCATGCAATATATCCTCACGATGTTGATCTCTTCTTATTTCACTGAAACAAATTGTTTCCCCTGTCACCAAATGCTTCACCTTCTAGAAATGGTTCAATTCACTTCTCCTTAGCATTCATACAAACCAAATTTGTAACCCTCGTCTCATTCTCTCACGTATCTCATAGTGGTTGTCTTATAGCAACTCAACTAAACAACTGATGATTTTTGGATGCGTTAACACTCCACACAGCACGAGTATAAGCACACGATCCCCTGAATGTCAACAACTTGAGAGAAATCATTGCTTTGATAAAATGTAGCTACAGGCGTAGCAACAACTACCAATGGTTTGTATCAACAACTAATATGATCGGTGTATCAACAACTTAAAACACATGGGTGTAACAACACTTATTATAAACTCAACAAGAACTTGTTTTTTGTTTTTGGTTGATGAGAATTTTTTGAGGCCAAGGATTCTCCTGCATCAGACACCCTTGGTAAGAAAATAGGATCTACCAACTCATGTGGTATTTATTTCAGAGATTGAAGTCCCTCGTAGGCATGTCAACTCTTGTTCAATCAACCATGATGCATCTTCAGATCCCATGTTTTTCCATTCGACCAAATACTCCAGAGACTCCCCATTGTGACTCTTCTTTCCAACCCTAGTGACCAAAATTTCTTCCACTTCTTCGACATTTTTGACTAGAAATTATTCCTTCCACTTAGCGAGCCTACCTATCTCTTCACCGCTCTCTCCTTCGCGAAACTCATATAAATCAACCACATTGAATATCAGTCAGATATCTAAGTATCGACAACCCTCACTTGTAGGCGTTTTCATAATTTTTTTGAAGGATTTTGCATGGGCCTATTTTCTTATATTTTAACTTGTTGTAGGTACCCTTGGGAAATATTTCTTTCCGCAAATGCGCCATTACCTATTCTCCTTTAGTGAAAACCTTTTTCCCTCTTTGCAAATTTGCGTTCTCCTTATACCTGTTATTACTCTGCTGCAATCATTTGTTCACCTATTCATGTATCAACTTCATGCTATTTGCAAAATCACTTGCATTAACACCCTTCCTTTCCTCCAAATGTGACAACTGTATCAGGTCCACAATACCTTTATATGCAAACTCTGCATGTGCCAAGACAATATCCCAATGGTTGGGATTTTCACCGCTCAAGCCTCTTAGAAAATTCCCAAGATTTCTCTTCACCACTTTAGTTTTTTCATCTATTTGTAGAAGATAGGATGAATTGTATAAAAATTTAGATCCCATCTTCTTCCACAACATCCTCCAGTAGTGACCCAAAAATCTTGTATCTATGTCTGAAGTAATGGTTTTTGGAAACCCATGAAATCTCACTAATTCTTTGAAGGCTAAAACAACCATTTCAGCAACATCACTTGTTCTCTTGCATCTTATGAAATGTTCCATCTTCAAAAACCTATCTACAACAACCATCACTAAATCATCCTTCCTCTCTGTCCTTGGCAGTCCCAAGACAAAGTCCATGCTCACATCTTCCCAAGGATTTTCTCGTACCAACAATGGAGTATACAACCTTGTATTTTGACTTCTACCATTGGCTAGTTGGCAAACTCTACAACACTCAACAAACTTTTTGACATCTTTGTTGATGCTAGGCCAAAAATACCTCTCCTTTACCAACATTGTAGTACTATTAATTCCAAAATGTCCATGTAGGTCTCCACCATGTAGCTCCTTAATAAGATTTAACTTCATTAAACCTTAAGGAATGCACAATTGTTGATTCTTAAATAAAAATCCTCCTTGGACATGGTAGTCCAAGTACATGATCTGGTCCACACTCCTAGGCGATTTACAAGTTGTTCAAACTTCTTCAAAATTGACATATTCTGCATACAACTCCTTCATGCTTTCTAAACCTACCACTTCTACTGGCAAAGTGTTGAGTAATGACACTCTTCTACTCAAGGCATCCACAACTTTGTTCGTCTTTCGAGACATATGCTTCAAAACAAAACTATAACATTGCAAGAATTTAACCCATTTATAATGCCTTTGATTCGATTTACCTTGATTGTTGTTATAAAGCCTTGTGATTAGTAAATAAGAGAAATTCCTTGGGCAACAAATAATGTCTCCACTTCTTCAAATCTTGCACAACAATATAAAATTCTTGATCATATACTAAACACTTCTTGGCATCATCCAACTTCTCACTAAAGAATGCAATTGGCATGCCTTTTTGACTCAAACCTACTCCAATTGATGTCCCACTCGTGTCACAATCAACTTGGAATACTTTATCAAAGTTCAGAAGCGCCAAAACTAGTTTCTCTGTCATCCTCCTTTTTAGATTTGTAAATGTTTTCCCTACTGCTGCTACCCATTTAAAATTCCTCTTCTTCATGGTCTCAGTGAGAGGTGCACAAATCGGGCTGCAATTTATAATAAATTTCAAAGAAGCTTGCCAATCCATGAAAGCTCCTCACCTCAAAAGTAGACTGAGGTGTTGGCCATTCCAAGATAGTCTTCACCTTTTGAGAATCCATCTTCAAACCTTCCTTGGAAATCACAAATCCTAAGTAGAGTAACTGATCCTGCATGAATGCACATTTCTTCAAGTTGATCAAAAACTTCTCCTCCTTTCATTTTGACTTGGTCCTCTATTTAAATCTTTTTCATTTTAATTTCTCTACCATTTAATTAATTTTGTGACATGATTTTAATGAAATTGTTTTAATTTTGGAGAGTTGAAAAGGTCAAATTTAATTTCCATTATAATTTAACTAACTATAGCTATGTTGATTGCCTATTTTGGAATAGGTTTTCATAATTTTAATTTAATTATCAAGAATTAATAAGTGGATGGTAGGGATTATTTTAGAAAAAGTTAAAAAAAATAATAATTTAATTCTCAATAATTAATAGATGAATGACATGGATTTAACTTTTATAGAATATTCATGAAATATTTTTAGTAAGGATAGAGAGTTGAGATTTAGAAGGTAGTTACATCTTTTTTCTTTTCAAATCAATTTAAAATTGATGTAATAAAAATATATTAAAACCACCATAGATCAATCTTAAAACTCCAGAACTTGAGAAAAACATTGTAGTTCAAGAGAATTGATGCTACTAGATGAAGTTAAAATAGATGGAAGAAGCTTGCTCTATATTATTATATTAATAAACATATTTTCTTCTATTTAAATTATTAAGATGTATGGATATATATTTTTGAACTTGACAAAGGATATTGAATGCACATTATATGTTTAAATCCAGGCTTTTTGGGTATATGGGGTATATTGGTTGGAACATATTCATATAATATATATATATAACCTTTCACATACTTTTTTTTGTTAATTTATAGCTACTGATTTATATTTTATATAGTATTTTCACCTTTTTTATTTGAAAAATATTTGTTATTTTTAATACATTTAATTTATCATTTAATTTATTAAAGCTGATTATTATATGTTTTGAAATATCATGGTTAATATTTTATTATTTTAATGTGATATTTTAGTACAATTTTTTTTTTTTTAAATTGTTTGTAGTTTTATTAAAAAAAATAAAATCACATAAATAATTGATTTGATTGTAATTGTTAATTTAATTATTTTTTAATTGATTTGATATTATTTTTATTTTTTAATTTAATGTTTCATTTTATAGCACTTGAAAGTCTCCTACATATTGAGGATACATTTAAATGCTTACACTCATTTATAACTACTATAACATCTCCTCCATATTTCGGTGTATAGTGTCTCTCTACAAAAAATATATATATACCAACAAAGATTTCATCCTTTAAATATGTTATATTCCACCTCAATACCATGGATCACTCCCATAAGTTCTCATAAACAAAGAGCTCACTTGATTTTACCTTAACTACCCAACAAAAAATGATAAAAATAATAATAATAACTTAAAAGTTTTATTTTTATTATTTTATTTTGAAATTATTTTTATTTTAACATAAGGTTATTTTTATTTTATTTTGGTTGAGTCAAAATATTTGCATTTCTACCATGGGTTTGAGAGCAACTCTCAGTGCAAAAATATTTCAAATGTGAAGTGAATTATTGTAAGAAATAAGCCATGATATTGTGACAAAACCTATTTGCAGTTTAAAAATCTCCATAATAAAGTGGGATAAATTCTTATGATTAAAAAATGTGTTAAATTAATATATGCTTATTTCATATATTAATTCTTT
>APFE030161613.1:2487-13971 GCA_000404065.3 Pinus taeda
GATGATGGTTAAGAGAGAAATTCATCTTAACCAACATCTACCAAGTCTCTAGAAGGATGCAATTTTTGGAGGCTCAATTTTATTTAAAGTTTTGCACTATAAATTGGTGGTTAAGATGGATCTATATTGGTGAATATTGTTTTATTAGTTATAATCTTGAGCATCGTGAACTCTTAAATGAGTATATTTGAATTAACCTAATACATCATCTAGTATAAAAAAATATTTGTTCTTTTCTTAAGAAAAATAATTAATTCAATTTTTTCTAACCACAATAATAATAATAAATAAATAAATAAAATCAGCATTTAAATTAAATATTTACAAAATGATATACAAATTACTGGAGATCTTTATGAATTTGCAATTAAAGTAACATATAATCTTATTAAAAAAAAGTGCTCACTCACTCACTGTTGCTCTATTTAATTATATTTAGTATACTTTATTTTTTAATTATATTAACCCAAAATTAGAAATTATTCACATTTTATATAGTACACCATATATACATATCAATTCTTCCAAAAAAAGTTAATCAATGATTTAAATTTTATATTTATTCGAGTGCATGTGTAATTTTGGTCGTCGGTCTGCTCAATTGGAGTTGACACACTTATTATTTAAACTAATATTTTTAAATTGAAAAAAATAAATGTAGGTATACTCCACACGAAATATACCTCTCGTCCTATATTATAGTATATATATATATATATATATATACTTTATATATGTGGTTACTTTTATTAAAAATATATAAGCCATATAGTCTTATTATACTTCTGTTTGATTTATAATGGTTGATATTACAACCCAATACACTAGAAGATATGGTAAAGATATTTTACTCTAAACTCGATACAAAATTCTTTTGAAAAATAATAATTATTTTCATATTTCAATTAGTTAAGTAAATAAAACATTTTATTATCCATATTAACTAATTTATATTAATATAAACTTTTGAGAAAACATAAACATAGAACCACAATAAAATATTTCAATGTGGAAAGAGAAGTATTTGAAAGTAAAAATATTGAAATCAATATTGAAATGTACTTAACTAACTAAATTCTAATGTGAAAAATGTAATCAGAAATAAAATATCTCACTACTCATGTTAACTAAATTATTTCATGTCAACCATTTACATATTATATATAGTTGTTAAGAATAATAATAAGTCTATATATTATATAAAGTAATTGAAAATTTAAATTATTATTGCTATATTATTTCATGTATCATTATTTCACATTTTGACCCTTTTATTAAGTGTTAATTTTGAATGGAGCAAATATTTGTTGAATTTCATGTTTAAGTTTGTATTCAATGTATTCAAGGGATTTTCAAGGGGTTGAATACACCTATGCATTCAAAAATGTAATTTAAAAAATGAAAAATTATGTGTGGGCACTAGTTTCTGGCAAGGACATATTTTGGGATATGGTGTTGAGCCTTTAGAAGAGGGTTCTAGTTGGTCGCCAAGAATTTTCTAAGATGGATGGATGGAGGATGAAGGAATGGGTTGATAACCATTGGGAGCCATCATTCATTATAAGCCTAAGATTAGTTTGTTGTTCAGTAGTTGGTTTTGCTTTCATTTCTTCATCTTGGGGACACAGATATAATTATGAACAATCCATGGGTACAAGGGCGGATTTTCTTGAGTCCGCAACATTGGTATGTAGATTGCAATTCTATCATTGAGATTCCCCGCAGGAAATTGATATGGGTGAAGCTTCCTGGACTTCCCCTAGAGTTGTGGACTCAACTTGTGTTGATTCAGATTGGTAATATGATAGGAACAAATATTTTCATAGTTGATTATAGCTTATATGGGTTGGATAAATGTCTTGCTCGGTTATTAGTAGAAATGGATTTCTTTGGTGGATTGTCTATGGTATTGGACCTAATTTGGGGTGATATGTCACTCTGTCAACGAATTGAATATTGGGGGATCCCATTTTGGTGCTTGGGGTTTCATCAAGCATATCATTTGATTGAAAAATGTCCCTCGACAATTTGAGGGTCCATCATATGTGCATAGAGCGAAGTTTTGTTCATGTTCAATGCTATGAGTTGGGGCCTCATCGTTTGGTGAGGGGGCAGTCGATTCTTATGAAGTTGTTCATCATACCTACTAAGGTATTGATCATGCTACTTGTACTAATTTACCCTCTTCCGATTTTCCTGAATGTGGTGTTGAAAAATTGGTTAGTGATCTACCTATTTATAAGACTTTGGGTTTTTCAGATGCATATAATTCTCCCTTTAAAGACTCAATGATTAAGCCAGGGTCATTGGGTGTTTATTCCATATTTAAAGCCCTCCCTCATATGGGATCTTGTCCCCTCTCTAATGATTCTTCAGACTCTGAGGATTCATGAGTGGGATATAAACATGACATGTTGGATGTGAATATCATCCCTCCTCCAGAATTGAAGTCCCCTGTGATTTGTGTTGGATCCTATATTGGTGAGCATTCCCCAACTAATTTTTTGGTAGTGATATTAATATTCTTAGGCACAACCCGACTTTGAATATTGAGCCACTAACCATCCACTCATCTATGGTATCTCCAGATTGCTTCCACATTAGCCTCAATTCAAAGAGGAATATTACCATAAGGAATAAGCATAAAGGTAGGTCGAATATTATTCCTCTAGGAGACCCTAATCCTCCTCTCCAAACATCAAATTCATTAAATGTTTGGATTCTCCCATATCCTCTTCCCTTGATGATTCTAATAAGCAGGCTCTTAGAGAAATTTTTGCCCACAGACATCATTCCTCCATGAAGATCATGTCCCTAAATATTAAGGGATTGGGGAATGCCCCTAAATGGAATTCCATATGTCACTTGACTCTAGATCATAGGCCATCTGTTATTTTAATTTAGGAGACTATGGTTAATGATGATATAAGGCCCAATCATATTTTCTGAAATTATGCCTAGGGTGGAAGTTTTGGTTAATTGATTCCCTCGGTCTCTTAGGGATCTGCCTATTTTATGGGATCCACGCATCATTAATTTATCGGCTTTAAAATTGTTTACGGAATATTAATAATGGGTTTCTCAAAGGGATCAAAGGTTAGGTTTCAAATTTTAAATGTTTATGATCCCTATGATTTGAAACTAGATTTCTGGAACATGCTAGATAACTATGGGTTGTTGAAGATTGGGTCCCTGATAGTAGCAGGGGATTTAAATTTTGTTGTCTCTACAGAAGATATATGGGGGCCAACAAGTAAATTGGATCCATTAGGTGGTTTAAGGAGCTTATTGGGCAAAACCACTTAGTAGATATTCCTTTGGTTCCTCTTATTCCTACTTGGAGGAATGGACGTATTCGTCTGGATGGGATTGCTAAGAGATTGGATAGGCTCATAGTTCATGAGAACTTGTTGGAACAATTTGGTATGATGCATACATATTTCAACTCATCAATGATGTTTGACCATTCTCCCATTTTTTATAATGGTTTGGTGAAAATATTTGAAAGGGTCCCCCTTAAAGACAATGACATTGAGAAATTGGTAAGAGATACTTGGTCAAAAGTGTAATATCATAATGATACTTCCTGGATGAATGTTTTTTGTCTAGAATTAAAGGAACTAAAGAAGGTGGTCAAAAGATGGGAAAGAGATAAAAAGAGAAGGAATAAGAAATATCTAGTAGAGCTAGACTAAGAATTAGAGTTGGTATCTAACCCATTTGATCCTAGTTTCTTCTCAAGTGCTCAAAAACAAATGACCATGGAGAAAGAAGTTTGAAAGAGAATGATTTTAAAATAACAAGAAGAGGAATGGAGGCTCAAGAATTGTGCCATTTGGATTTGGGGGGTGAAAACAACACAATTTGTTTTCATAATTTTTCCTCATAGAGAAGGAGAGACAATACAATTTGGGACCAAGAGGACAAAGTGGGTAGGAAAATATTCAAGCTAAAGGAACTTCATAAAGAGGTTGTTATATATTTTATGAATCTATATAATTCCTGGGAATGGGTGAACATTAATACTCAATTGAGGGTCATTCACTCATAGCCTCAGATGTTTAAGGTGGAGGACAATGTGGTTATTTGATGGTAAATCACATTCGAAGAAGTGGAATTTGATCTAAAGTATTTTCTAGGGAAAAAAACCCGAGAATTGATGGGTTGACCATGGAATTATTACTTCATTTTAAGGATATTATGGGGTTGGATTATTAGTTTTCGGTAGCATCAGATAAGTGTTCTAGTCTTTATGGTGCCTAAGAGGCTAAGGAAGACGAGATCTCCAAAACTTAGAAAATGTTATGTCAGAAAAGCCTTAGAAACACCTCAACTAGATTAATTAGCCTATAATTAAATACTTCCTAAGTATAATTTAGGAAATGTGATTAATTAAATTATATTAATTGAAGGAGGTCAATTTTTCTCTAGAAACTTCCAGAAAAATGAATTGACAAAGTCAATATGATCGTAGACATTGATTGAGATGTGATAATGGTTGTTGGTTGCGTAATGGAAGATTATAAGAGCAAGTCGATGGGGTTCAAAGAAGAAAACAGAAAACACAAGATCAGTTCAACTCACCCAGTTGTGGTGATTTAGCAAGGGTGCAATTGAAGCTACGAAGACACCAAGCAGTGGAGTTTAAGAAAATATTTGGGAGGAAATTTTCCAGAGAAAATTTCCACAGTGATTTCTAGTTTCTAGAGGTAGGAAGGAGGTAATTTTTTCTATATTAAGGAGGCCATATTTAGCTAGTGCGAGTATCCAATTTGATAGTGTGTGTGGCAAAGAAACTTGTTTCAATGAGCGAGTGTCAAATCTATCTTCTAGAGGAAGAGAGAGTAGGAAGTGTGGGTGGTTAGGATGAGGCTGAGTTGGTTTGCAAAGGCATATTTTGAATCTCCAGTTTCTTTTATCAATGGGGATAAATATTTGTCAAAGATTTGCCGGTATCAGGCAAGCAGATTATTGTACTCCTAAATCATTGAAGATTAATAATAATAAAACCCTCATCTCCTACATTGTTTTTCCCTTCGAGGTTTTTCTAGGGACATTTGTTAAAAAATAATAGTGTCAAAATTGTTTTTGTTGTTGTTATGTGTGTGTGTGTGTGCATTATTTTCTCAGTTTCAATATTTTATATTCCACAACGTATTTTATTTGTGAAGATTGTAGTAGTGGATTGTCCATTATTTATCATAATATTAATTTACAGAAGACAAATAAACTGCATAAGTTAAGAGAATAATACCCAGACACTGCAATCATGGAAATTTCACATGGTATTAGAGCATATTATATAGGAGAAGCTCTAGAACAAGATTTGTGAAAATCAGAGGAAGATCTAGTGCACTGGAGAACATATCTGCACGGGCCAGCTAAGCAATGTGAATTGCAGAGGAAATAATTTGATTTCCATCCTAGGTAGGTGATCGAGAGGAAGTGCAAGTTGTCTCTGTGATTAGCAACAAGTGGCGAGGTTGCCAAAAAGGTTTTCGGAGGCAGATCTGATTTCTCAGAGAAAACCTAGCACAAAGGGTTTGCAACATAAGGGTTTTGTAGTAACAGATCAGTGCAAAGCAAGGAAGTGAAAGCACACAAGGGTTTATACCTAGTTTATTTATTTCTCCAATTATTTGAGTTCACATTTTTTTTCCAGACATGGTTGTAATAGGATTGAGATATCGAGATAGGTTGGAGGAGCCTCTAAATTTGGTATCTAAAAGGCCAAGGTGTTGTTTCTATTGGATGAGCATGGTCTAAAGGTGTTTGCGACAATAGTGATAGTTATGCCAATAGATCCCATCTAGTTTCATGAATATAGTAGGCTAACACCAAAGACAAGAGAATGATCCTTAATGGAGTCAAGGGTCACACAGTTTTTCATTATCATTTAGAAGGGAACAATGAAGGAGATGTGGAATGTCATCATCAAGTTGTAATAAAAACCATTAAAGAATCAGAAAATGATCCTTAAAGAGAAGCTAAGGATGGTCAATATGAACAAGGGAGAAGATGTAACCACCTATCTCACTAGGATTCAGGGTGTCAGAGATGAACTCGTTGTAGTAGGAGAGAAGCCAGCAGATAACAAGCTAGTGTGCATAACACTCAATGTGTTTACCAAAGGAATGGCTTACGTTTGTCCAAGTAGTTTCTGGACGTGATAAGCTTCCATATTAGGAATGCCTATGGAGTGATTTCACTCAAGAGGAGTTGAGGATTAGCTTGGTTGAGGGCGCCACCAGTAGCAGTGGGAACACAACGAAGGTGAAGGAAGAGGAGAGCGTTGCCTTGCAAGGAAGGGAAAACTGAAGAAGGGTCCACCAAATACAATACTCAAAGGGAGAAAAGAAGAAGAAGGATTTGTTGATAGTAAAGTGTTTTGGCTATGGTCAGCTTGGTCACTATGTTAGCCAGTGTCTGAAGGGGCAAAAGGACAAGAAAGGCAAGAAGAAATCAACTTTAGTGGAGATAAAGGATTTGTCTTCCAGATTAGAGGATGAAATCAAAATTGTAGCAGTAGTACCTCCAAGAGGAGGAGTATAACACTACAGTATGTGAGACTGGGTAGGGTCCGAGGAAGGAGCAGCAAGGAGATCTAGATCTTAGCCAGAAGGGCTTGATCAGTAGATTAGATCTAGTTTTTGTGCATGGGATTCCTTAGTTGGGCCATTACCCTTGTTGTGGGAGCCCAAGAGTTAAAATATTAAGAGGATCGAAAGGTCAGCAAGGCGCAGTCAGATGCTTGAGAGACAGTGCAAAGCCAATTGTAGTGGTAACAAGGTGTAGTTAAACACTTGAGCAATAGTTACAGTGCCAATTGTAGGGACTCAGTAGATCAGTGAGAGTTCAAGACTCACTATTGCAGTGATAGCAACAACATATGGGCATCAACAGTGTGAGATCATAGTAGCACAATTATAGCATGGTGGAAAGAGATTGTTGGAGGATTTTTTTCACAATGATCTATAGATTCTCATTGATAGAGGGAGATCATTTATATCTGCCAAAGGAGAAACAAACCCCAGTTTGATGGTTTAATTCCCATTGGAGGCTGTTTTATTTTCGTAATAGTGCGAGTTTACCGGAGAGTTTCTAGAATGTAGCTATAGAGATTGATTTAGGGTCTCAAAGGGAGGACGCACTGATTTGGAGGGGCCAAGTAGCTTCCATTAAGTCATATCAGCTAGCAAAAGTGAAGGAATGAATTTGCCGAAGGTTTTCTAATTTATGGTAACCAATTGTGTCACAGATGTCAGATAATAACAACATGGATTGGTTTGGTTACAACATGTTCCCACAGATCAGTAGATAGAAAATATACTCACGAAGGCCTTAGGTAAGGCAAAGTTTGTCTACTTCACAGAGCATATGGGAGTAGTGGAGAACACCTTCCTCACTAAGAGGGAGTGTTAGTTTTCGATAGCATCAGATATGTGCTATAGTCTCTATGGTGTCTAAGAGGCTAAGGAACACGAGACCTCCAAACCTAGAAAAGGTTTCGTCAGAAAAGCCATAGAAACACCTCAATTATATTAGTTATCCTATAATTAAATATTTCCTAAGTCTAACTTAGGAAAAGTTGTTAATTAAATCATATTAATTGGGGGAGGTAAATTTTTCTATAAAGACTTCTGGAAAAGTTATTCGACGGAGTCAAGATGATCATAACCATCGATTGTGATGTGATCATGGTATTCAGTTTCCCAAAAAAAGATTATAAGAGCAAGTCGATGGGGTTTGGAGAAGAAAACATAAAACATAAGAGAAGTTTGACTCACCCAGTTGCAAAGATTCAACAAGGGCGTAATTGAAGCTAGGGAGACATTGAGTAGAGGGGTTTTAGTAGAGATTTGGGAGTAGATTTTCCAGAGAAAATTTCCTCTATGATTTTTAGTTTCCAGAGGTAGGAAGGAGGTTGATTTATTTGTAGGAAGGAGCTTAGATTCAACTAGCGGAATTAGCTAACTTGATAGTGTGTGTGGAAGAGCAACTCATTTTAGTGAGTCCATGTCGGTTCTATCTTTCGGAGGTAGAGTGAATGGGCCAAGATTAGTGATGGTGGCATAACGATTTGCAGGTAAGGGTTCCCAGGGCTATGTGAATTATCCTTAACCAACAATGTGCAATTTCAGGCAAAAAATGCAAGTGTCAAAAGGAAGTGTGAGTGGCTAGGAGGAGGTTGAGTTGGTTCGCAGAGGGAGATTTGAAATCTATAGTTTATTTTATATGTGGAGATTAGTATTTTCCGGAGCTCTAGAAGTATTAGGAAAGAATATTATTGTTCTCCTAATTTGTGAAGATTAATAATAATTAAACCTTCATCTGTTGCATTGGTTTTCCCTTTGGAGTTTTTCCAGGGACATTTGTCCAAAAATAACGATGTCAAAATTATTGTGTGTGTGCATTATTTTCTCAGTTCAAGTATTTTATATTTTGTAACATATTTTATTTATGAAGGTTGCAGTAGTGGATTGTTCGTTATTTTTCGTAATATTAATTTACAAAAGACAAATAAACTACATAAGTTAGGAGAATAATACATATTCATTGCAATCGTGGAAATCTCACACAGATCTGTTACACTTAGCTGAAGAATCGAGATCATCCCATTAAATCTTTGGTGCTTTAAATTATATTTTTGTTGCTTTGATTTCAAAAGTTTCAAAGGCCTCTTCTTTTAAGGATTAACAATCTATTTCTATGTGAAATATTGGATATAAGATGGTTTCAAATATTATTTCAACTAGATTAAAGGATAAGTTATCCAAATTTGTTACCCTGGAATAATTTTGTTTTTTAGAACATCATCAAATCTAGGATGCAATTGTTATTGCTCAGGAATGCATGCATTCCATAAAGTTAAAAAGAAAAGAGTTGTTGTTATTGAAACTAAACTTGATTAAAGTATATGACTGTATGGATTGGGTTTCTGAGGATGGTTCTACACAAAATTGGTCCTTTAGTGGGGGTTGTAGATTGGATAATGGCTTGCACCACATCGGTTAACTATACAGTCTTGATAAATGGAGTTCCTCCGAATTTCTTTAAGGCCTCGAGGGACTTGTGACAAGGATGCTCATTATCTCCCATATTATTTATGTTGGTTATTGATGGAATGAGTAGATTGAATATGGAGGCGCAAAACACGGATTCCTTTGCGTGTATTAAGATCACCAAAAATATTTCTATAACAAACCTTATGTTTGTGGATGATGTTCTAATTTTTGGGAAGGTATCCACATTGGAATGGAGTTATCTTCATCAAATAATCTCCACATTTAGAAATAGGTCTTTTTATTACAAAATCAAAATATTTGTTAGTTGAAACATCTATTGAAAAAGTCGATGTTTCAGAGATTAATAGTATATTTGTTGTTGAGGTGGTTGCGATGGACAAGGGCTTCAAATATATTGGCTTCCACATGAAACCAAACAACTATGGTATTAGAGACCAATGTTGGTTGATTCTAAAATTTGAAAGAAGACTAGCTATTTGGTCACTAAAGTGGCTAACACTTTGGGGAAGGTTTATTTTATCTCAGTTGGTCTTGTAGAATATTTCAGTATATTGGATGCACCTCTATTTGATGCCCAAAATATCATTAAGAAGATTAACTACATAATCTCAAACTTTATCTCGTCAAGTTCCATAGGTGTAAACAAGATATATCTAGTTTTCTTGGAGGATATTTTTGTGAGGAAGGAGGATGGAAGCTGGGGATTAAATGACATTGAATTTTTTCGATGGGCATTGGTGGTTAAGAGCTTATGGTGTGCTTGATTTGGAACAAATATTTGGAAAAGGATTATAAAGAAAAACTACATACGAAAGCAGTCATTTTAGGAGTGGATTAAGGTCGGGGCACTAGTTCCTAGCACAGTATTCTATATAGGGAACAATTTCATGAAGATTAAACATTGGTTTTTTTAGAAACTTGAGGTGGGAGATTGAATGGGGCACATTGGTGGATATTGGCTTGGACCATATCAAGGGATTTCACGATAACCATTCATTACCTTTCTCACTCACTAGTTACATTCGTGACAAGGACATATATTTTTAAAATCAAATTCATGTTGAAAATGATCCTAATTTCCAATATCCAACTTGGATATGCTCTAGAGATTTGGGTTTATTTGGTGAATTAGTAGAGATATGGGATAAGTATGTGATTAACTTATACCTAGCTTGAATCACTTTGGTGGAAAAGGAAGACAATTTTACATGGGATGGTAAAGTTGTTTAGGGGCAGAGCATTGTTAAGGAGACACACATGTATATGACTATATCACACTAGAGATATGAGGACAAATGGTGGTTCAAAAAAATATGAAAATGGAACTTTCCCCTAAAAATCAAATGTTTTGGGAGGCTGGTTTGGCAGTATAAGGTTTTAACTTGGGATCATTTATGCAAGAGAGGATTCATAGGTCGTAGAAGATTTGTTACTTGCAAGGCTTAAAATGAGGATGTTTCACATCTCTTTCTCAAGTATCCCTATGTGGTTTTCATTTGGATTGATGCGTTGAACATTTTAAACATAAACACGTGATGGGAAAAATTTATAGAGAAATGTTTGAAGGCCTGTAAGTCATACTATAAGGAATTTAAAACCCTCCCATTCTATATTTTTTGGGGCATATGGAGGAGCATAAAAGTATATATATTTTAAAATATTCCACTAGACAACAACGTAAATTGCATAAAAACATGTGCACATTTTAATGAGATAGGGCCTATAGCATTAAGATAACATTGAGATGCATTCAACAAGTAAAGATCTAGAGAAGATTTCCTATGGGTTTTTTTATTGGGCTGCAAATCAAAACATATGTGGTAGTGGGGCATATATTCTCATAAATCCAGGTAATTTTTATCATTTTTGTTGAAGAAATGGTTCAAGCACAAGCAGTCGAGCTGATATCATTGCTCTTTCGGGAGTTTTATTTTGTGCAAAATGGTTATCCATTAAGATATTTGGATTTCTTGGGGGATTTAAAAGATGTTATAGACTTGGTAAATGAAATGTCCTCTTTTGATCCTCCAATGCTCATTAACTAGATGATTATAATTAGGGTGCTAATTGGACATTTCCGTGGGGTGACCTTTTCTCATATATTTAGGGAACAAAATAGTATTGTTGATGCTCTCTCAAAAATGCGGCATAGATGTCAACTAGGGGAGATCAATTTCTCCGCATCTAGTAATAGAACTATTCAACAGACTAAAAAATTCATGTTTACTTGAGTTCCACATAATTGATGATGATCTACAAGTTTCCATGTTTTAGTTAAAATCATACGCTTTTGATGATAGTTACTACCATATGCATTTTTGTAAAGACTTCTACAGGGACATTTTAAAATATGGAATATGTGTTTTTATTTTGTGTTATAGTCAAGATACTAGACATGGTGATTAATGAAATTATGTCATATATAAACATTCTCTATCAATACAAAAACGTGTTGGTT
>APFE030161613.1:35786-56561 GCA_000404065.3 Pinus taeda
GGTAGCTTATCTCTGAGAAGAGATGTGTTGGCTACATGCCTCTGAACTGTAAAGGCTACATTGTGGCGGACAATCTGTCCTTTTACCAAATGTGACTTGTTACTTATAGTATTTTTCTAGTTACAATACCATGGGTCAATTCCATGGGTGAATGAATACCATGGGTGGATTTTACAATACCACGGGCAGATGCCATTTACAATACATGGGTCAATTTCATGGGTGAATGAATACCATGGGTGGATTTTACAATACCACGGGCGGATTCCATTTACAATACCATGGGTAAATTCCATGGGTCAATGAATAATATGGGGGGATGAGTACCATAGATAACCAATACAAGGGGCAATTTTCCATTCGGATCACTGGCTTTACCAGTTGACTTTGAAATAGAACCTGAGTTCCATATACTAATTCAAAAGGTGATTTCCCTGTATATCTTCTTGTAGTTACTCTAGCAGCCCACATAGCAAACTTTAACTTAGAATCCCAATCTCTTTGATTTTCTGCAATGGTTTTCCTAAGGATCTTCATCAAAGTTTTGTTAGTAGACTCAGCTAATCCATTTCCCTTAGGATGATAAGTTGTTGAATGAGACAAAATAACATTATACTTGTGACAAAAAGCAATGAACTTACTTGAGTTGAAGACTTGAACATTTTCTGTTTTAATTTTAATGGGGCATCCAAATCTGCTGAAAATATTTTCTTCTAGGAACTTCATTACTATCTGATCATTTTCTCTCTTAGTAGGAAATGCCTCTACCCATTTGGTGAAGTAATCAGTTGTTGTGAGAACACACCTATGTTGTCTGCTTGAAGGTGGATTGATTTCTCCAACAAAGTCCAATCCCCATTGCTTAAATGGATCCTCTATGAAAACTGGAATCAAAAGTAAAGGAGCTAATCTCTTCTTTTCAGCAAAAAGCTGAAACTTCTGACAACTTCCAACAAACTTATACGTATCACCAAATAATGTAGGCCAATAAAATCCTACCTGAAAGATCTTATGTGTAATTACTTTCCAACTGTAATGTGCTCCACAAAACCCCTCATGATAATCTTTGATTGTTTCTGTAAATTCATCCTCTATTAAACATAGCAATAGAATTCCAGCAAGATCCTTCCAGTACAATCTACCTTCCACAATTACATATGGTTGTGCCTTGATCTTTAGTGCCCTATATTTTGTTCTATCTAAGGATCGAGGACAAGAAATGAATCACAAATAATGAATTATATGCTTATATCATTCTCAACACAAAAATTTATATGTGATCTTCATACCTGGATCTTGCTCTCCTTCCCTTTCTTTAGCTGCTTTTTCATCCACAGGTGCAAACAAGTTAATTCCCAATGCCTGAAAGTTTTATTCTGTCAACATTTTTTTCAATCCTTGTCCTTTCACCAACTTTGTGGGTTTTATGTCCAAATCATATTCTTGGATCTTGGCAACTTGCTTTCCTCTTCTACCTTCTACATCTCCCTGTATTAATACATCTTTCACTGCAACATTTGGCACGTAAGCAATGATTTGGGACTGCAACACATAAGTTCTAAAAGCTTTCAAGGCTTTTACTAATGAATACACTTGTTTCTCAAGACTATTATATTTCAGCTCAGAATCCATAAGAATCTTACTGAAGAATGCAATTGGCTGCTCTCTCTCTTCATCATTCTTCTGCAATAAAACAACAACTATTGAACCTGATGAGGCAAATGAAAAAATTTGGAAAGGCTTCTGGTAATCAGGGCTGATTAATACTGGAGCTGCCCATAATGCCTCTTTAATCCTGGAAAATGATTCTCTAACTTCTTTGGTCCAACTCACTTCATTCTCCTTTTTTAGCATATTAGTAATTTCTCTTAAAATTTCAGCATAGTTGGATATAAATCTTCTCAGGAAGTTTATTTTTCCCAGGAACTTTTGAATATCCTTTTTACTCCTGGGTAATGGTATTTTCTACACATCTTGTACTATGGTTGGGTCTATCTTCACTCCTTCTCTGGAAACAATGTGTCCCAATATTTTTCCTTCTTTTAGAGCAAAAACGAATTTGTTGGGATTTAAGGAAAGTCCTAATTTTCTACATTTATCAAAAGTTCTCTTCAAATGATCAAAATGCTCTTCATTGGACTTTGAGAAAACAGTAATATCATCCAAATATATTACTACAAATTTATCTTCAACAAAAGCAATGTCCATAGCCCTTTGAAAAGTAGCACCTGCATTCATCAATCCAAAAGGCATTCTGGCATACATAAATGTACCCCAGGGGGTTGTGAACATTGTTTTCTTCTGATCCTCCTTATCCACAGCCACCTGATTATAACCAAAAAATCCATCTAGCATTGACATTCTAAAAGATCTCGTTACCTTTTGCAGCACATGATCCATCTTAGGCAAAGGATAGTTATCTTTCAAAGAAGCTCTGTTGAGATTTATGAAGTCCACACACAACCTTATTTCTCCATATTTCTTTCTCACAGGTACTAGATTAGCCACCCAACCAAAATACCTCAGTGAGACTATGATTTTAGCATCGAGCAACTTCTTGACCTCCTTTTCAATTGATGGTAGAAGCAGAGGATTTATCTGCCTAAGCTTCTGTTTGTAGGGTTTAACCCCCTCCTTCAAAGGAATCTTATGCTGAATAATATTTACATCATAGGTTTTAAGATCTTCATAGGACCATGCAAAGATATCAAAATAACTCTTGAAAAGTTTAATATTTCTTTCTTGAAAATTAGGTGAAACTCCAGCATATAATTTGACTAACCTGGGATTCTCTTGAGTTCCAATGTTGTGATCCTGAATATGTTCATCCTGTGAGATTTTCCCTAAGTCCACAGCCATGTCATTGGAATTAAAATTCCTTTCAAGAGTAACAAGTCCCTTTGGCAGAATATTATCTTTTAATTGAAAGATCTTCTGATTTGCTATTAAATATTTTAAACCACTAGCTCCTACAATTTTTGTTGTCTCTTCTTCATCTTGATCAATTTCTATGCCCTGGAACTCTTCAACCATAGTCAAAAACTCCTTAATTTTCTGGTCATCTTCAAAAAATTTCCATTTCTTAGCATTATCGGGAATAGAAGGTCTGTGTCTCATTTCTACCTCATACCTTAGTCTTGGATTGATAGGAGGCTTGAAAGTGCTAGCAGCCACAACCAATGAATCTACCAATCTATTCTCATCTCTTAGAATGAATTGAATGTTAAAAGCTTCAAAGAAGTTTTCAATCAAATCCCACACCTCATTTATGTATGCCTGGAGCCTAGGATGCTTTGTTTGGCAATGATCTTTTATCTGCTTAATAATTAGCTCCGAATCTCCAAAAGTAGAAATTGACTTGACTCCCATCTGTTTGGCTATTTGTAGAGCAATAATCAAGGACTCATATTTTGTCACATTGTTAGTTGCCTCAAACTCTAATTTGAAAGAAAAAGGGAACATATTACCTCCAGGTGCAATTAGAAGAAAACCAACACTTGTTCCTTCCTTGGAATAAGCTCCGTCAAAGAAATATTTCCACACTTCCTCCATTTTCAGCTCTATAATTACAGTGGCTGAAGCAAGTTGCTTCTGATTATCTTCAGCTAACTCTGCATTATCATGTAGTGTGAAACAAGCAAATTCATCCTTCTTCTGACTATATACATGTGAATTGCTTGCTCCATTTTTTGCAATTGTCTTTACAAACCTAGTTTCTTTGTACAATCTCCTCTCCTCCCCTCCAAAAATTAGTGTAACAACATATGTAAAATCTAGTTTCAAGACACCTCCCAATTTAGCCCACCAAGACCTAGATAAAAGCATTCCAAATCTAGCAGGAATATTTGCTACTACAACATCCATGACCAAGCTTCTAGCTGGAACTTGGCTAGTGACACTGTCAAATCCTTAATAACCCCTAGACATTTGACCTTGTTTGAATCAAAAGAATACAAATCCCTGTAAGGTTTGGTCACTTGTAGATTTAATTGCTTCATCACTAACAGAGGCATAAAATTATGTGAAGCTCCTGAATCAAACATACAATTATGTAGGAGGAAATCATGAACCAATAGGGAAATATAAAAAGGAGGTATTGAAGAATCTACTTCCTCTACATGTGGACCAAAAACCACTACTGGTTTATCTTCCTGCAGATTTACAATGCCACTCTCATTTTCTTTTAAACTAATAAACTTAGCAATCTCCTTCTAATAAGTAGGTGTTTTCACCAATTCTATAAGGGGAACTTGTATTCTTACCTTTTCCAACTCCTTGGTAAGACTAAATAGGTGATCCTGTTTAGTAGTCTTTTCATTCTCATCTTCACCTTTCTTTGTGATTGGAATTATTTGAGGAATTGAAACAAGTTTATCCAAAGGAATTTTTCCAGTTTGATCTTGGGAAGACTCACCTCGAAGTATCTGTGTCTTGCCATTTTCATTTTGTTGCCACTTTCCTTTATTTACTTGCTTTACAAGCTGAGATTCTTGTGTAGTCACCTTTGGTGAGGAAGTTGAAACTTGCTGCTCACTTTCATTTTCTTGATTTCTTGATCTTTTCCTAGATCTCAGGTCATATTTCTTGTGTAGTTCATCCTGCATAAAATTAGAGAATTGTTTCAAATATTCATCAATTTCATTTCCATCATGAATAACATCTGCTTCATCATACACATACTCTTCTCCTTCAATGCCGAGTTCATCTTCATCAACTGCATATAATGAAGAAATTTGATCTTTAGGTTTCTCTTCAACAGGATCTGCTTCTAGATATAATGGTGCTTGAAATTGATTTTGATCTTTCCTTTCCTTTTGCAAGATTTGCAAAGGTTATCTTACGAATTGGGGATTAAAGTTCTTATTATACTGTTTTTGTCTCTTCTTATTTTCTAACTCTAACCTATTTAACTTATCCAACAAAGTTTTAATTACATTACACATATCCTCCAATGACTGACTTTGCCTTTCTTTTGTCTTAGGTAGGCTATGTTTCTAGTGCTTTTCCTGTAGCCACCAGTTTCACTTCTATCTCTAAAGCATCTATTTGGATTTGATCAAGGGTCGGAGCTCTTCTTTCCCTTAATGTGAATCCAAAATTTGATTTAAAAGCCCCTACAAAAGTTATCTTTGCACCAGCAGGAGGCTTAATATATGCTGGGAAACTATTGTACAATTTGTTAAATCTTTTGACAAATTCGGCCACAGTTTCATCGGACTTCTTCTTTATGGCATTAAACTCTGTTAATGAATACCCATGATCTCTTTTTTCTCCCCATCTCTGAATAAACACACGTTCCATCTCTTCCGAAGAAGGAATGGTATTATTGGGAAGTCCTTTGAACCATTTCCTTGCTTCTCCATCCAGGGACTGAACAAAAAGTCTTAGAACAGCATCTAAATGTTCAACATTTAGGCTTTCTGCAAAATTACAAAATACTACTACATGATCCTCTGCTATCTATTCATCTTCTCCTGAAAAACATGGAAGAGTTTTAAGGTAATCCTGTGGCATTTGATTGAAAGGTTGTGGTAGTTGAAGAGGTGCATACCTATTCACTAAGCATGCAGGTGCTGCCATGTTTACTAAACTTTGATTACCAATAGATGTGGAATGATTGAGAGGTTAATGGAAGGTGCAAAGGAGGTAATGTGGTTATTGGTTGAGGTTGAATAATTACAGTAGGTAAATGAAAAGTAACAAACTCAAAAGGTTGGTCTTGACAGCTAGGTTCCTGAAATGAGGATGATGAAAAGGATGATTATTTATCAGATAAATATTCATATAAGTTACTGCTTGATGCAGAAAATGTAGGAATTGGTCTAATTGAGATCTTAGACTTCCTAACTCTCCTTGAAAACAACGTTTCGGTATTTGAAAGAGCTTGAACCTTCTTTTGTGAAGTGTCTGATCTTGTATGGGGTCTTCTTGAAGCCAGAGTTATTGTTTTGATTCAAAACAACCAAATATTTCCTCCTCACTGAACAACAAGAGGAAAATATTGAAACCTAGGGAAAAATATTCTTGACTTCTCTCCCTGGCAACGACACCAATTAATGTTGTTCCTTAAGAAACCAATTTCCTGGCTGTAGAGAAATTGTGCTTAAGACATTAATAAATATCACTTACTGTCACTTATTGTTTGTTGTGTTCTCAAATGGAGGACTTGGAAACTTGGTTTTAAACTCTTAATACATGTATGACCAGAACATCTCAGAATGCCATTTGTTGCTAAATATAAATGATGGATGAAGAAAGTTTGAAGGGAAAGCTAAAGATAATATGTTGATCTTTCACAAAAACTACTATCTGTAACCTAGAGGAATTATGATAATGAGAACTGAATCATAAACAATATGTTGATCTTTCACATAAACTATTATCTATAATTTAGAAGGGAAGTGAGGACTTCAAATATAGGAGCGCTCTTTAAGGAATTTTAACCTTATCTACATAAGTAAATAAAGACCTGTTGCTTCATTACTATACTTGAAAAGAAGAAAGCATAGCATGACACATGACAGAGAAGCTTACAAAATTATATGCAACAACTCATGGAAACTTCTGATTCTTTCATTAATCAACGATGATACCAGGAATACAATGGCCTAGTCTCCGGGTTCTCCAAAATTCGAATCCTTTCTTAGTAAAATTTCCTCTTTTTATACATTGTGGAACAGTTGTTGATTTCTAAAACTGCTCAAATCATCTAACTACTTCTCTAACTATATGAAGTAAAAACTACTACAGAATTTAGAGAGGGTAAAAGATAGCTTAAAGAACATGAAATAACAAAAACATAACTAGATTTAGAGGGGAATAATAACTACTAGCTTGCTCTGTTGATCCCTGCCAAATTTCTCTGTGAATGCCCTAATGATGCTTAATTCATTTTAGCTGTAATAGAATACATTTAGTTTGTGGAATCTTGGCTTATATGGGCATTCTGATTGGCCAAAATGCCAAGAAACATATCGGATTGTCTTCCTCTTCAGCTTTGGCTCTAACCCTGTTTTTCCACTTTACACAGTGAAATTAACACGAACTTCTGATTAATCCGGAACTCAAAAGAGTAAATCCTACTTTATAACCTGTCAAATCCGCCCATTCAATGCTCCATTTACTTCCATCGCAAATTGCAATTGGCTTGAAAATCCCTGTAAAACTTAACTTATGCACCCGACCGCAATAACTATGAAAATATTGGAATTATGCATAAAACTTTTATAATGAAAATATATGATAAAACATGCTTTTCCACTTCCAATACAGGCTCAACACAATTCCCAAGGCATACTTCCCGCCAATTCATCTCTACTGTTGATCTATGCTTTTCAGATCAAACAGTCTGTAAAGGTTTCGGGTGATACATAAGCCTAGAGAATGCCTACCCGAAATGGGTGGTTTCCTCTCTCCGCCTGACTGCTACGTGTTGAAAGCTGAGTGGAATCGGGTAAATTCCAAATCAAACCATCTGCCGCTTTTGCTCCACCCGAAAACCCACCTTATAACTTTAAACCCGCCTTTTCTTCGGATTCGGATTTAACACTACTTTTCCGTTTACACAACAAAATCAACGCAAAACACATAAAATGGAACTGAAAAGGAATTACTTCAATTTAATAAATATATCAGATCTAAAACCCAATCGCAAATTGCAATCAGCGTTGTGAACATATTCATAAGGCACTTAATGAACCCGCCAGAGTTATTAAACACATTATATATCATTTCAAGTCCAACCCACCCATATCGCAATCGGCATAGCAACATATATATGTATTAAGAGTTATGTGATTTTGCGGACCCACCGAAGCTTATAAATCATAATGTATATATTTTGCATCTGGCCAGCGATCGCAAATCGTAATCGGCGGTGTTCAACGTTCACAGTTCTGCGGTGTAGCAGACCCGATATGCTTTATAAAGCACAATGTATTTATTTCAAGTCCGGTGTTAATGTTTAACACTTGTTTCCCTTTGTAAAACCCGATATTTTCTTTGTTTCTTTTATATTTTGATTTCCGATATACTTGCCTTATCTTTTTTCTAAATAATTTTCAAGTGATTTTGAATGAAACAATGAATAAAACAAACAACAAAATACATGTTACAACAGAACATATCCTCAACAACTATTGATTTGCGAAGCAGAAATGGAGACAAATGCAAGGAGTTTTTGAAAGGATGGTTAGATACCAAAATAATATCAAAGGAACAATCCTATTATGGTGAACCCACATCTATTCTAGTCCAGTAGTAAATAGGGCTTGGAACCTAGGCCTTTGATTCACCCTATGGGCCATATGGAAGGAGAGAAATCACAGAATTTTCAAGCACAAAACAACCTCACAGGAAAAAGTATGGTAAGGTATTGTCCAGAACATAAGGGAAACAATCTTGGCAGAACCATGGCACAAAGAGGACTGGAAAATGTCGCCCCAAAAAGGTCGAATATTACAAAATCTAAACCTAGCACCGGGGATGATCGACAACAAAGCATGGAAGACAAACAATGTGGGCATGAGGTCTGGATCCCATTTCACCCCTCTGAAAGAAGGGTTCATAAAACTCAACTTCGATGGGGCCTCCAAAGGCAACCCAGGAGAGGCAGGCCTTGGAGGCCTCTTTAAAGACTCTTAGGCCAACACCCGCCTCATTTATGCAGAAAGTTGTGGGATTGCCAACAACAATGAGACAAAATTTGCTGCAATTAGATAGGGCATCTTAATAGTTGTCAAAATGGGGTACATAAACCTAGAAGTGGAAGGGGATTCAAGCTTGGTAATCAATACAGTGGAAAAATTAAAGAATGACACTAAGTGGGACAAACTTAGCCAGAGTTGGAGAGCTACAAGACTGATCTAGGGGATAGGAGAAATCATCCCCAAATTTGACTACATTCAAGTTAAACATGTCCGGAGAGTTGGAAACAAAGGGGTCGATTTCCTGGCTAGCTGGGGGTGTAACCATCATCAGGATCAGATGGAAAAACAATGGCCAATTTGACCAAGGGACACAACCTTTGAAAACTTGGAGGCAATCTTGGAACAAGATCTCAGGCAGAGCCAAGAGAGATGGAGCTAGGCCATCCAAGCTCCCAATCGGAATGAAAGAGGGTGTCAGAGGTGACAAGCCTTGAGGGGACATGGTTAGTACCAGGGTGTTTATTACAGTCGCCCCCCACATGCTTAAGGCAGGGGGTGCAGTGTCCTTAGCCATGAATGCATGGGATGTGGGTTGGCACGTTGGCAGAGGGAGGAATAAGGAAGGGTGGCAGAGATAGGAAGGGTATTCAACATGCCAGACAAGTGAATTTCGCAGTGGAGAAGGAAGGGAATTTAGAGCGAAAGAGAGGCGGAGGAACTTTGACTGCGGGCTAGCGATGGCTCTCTGATATGTAGTTTGGTCTCGCTCCTGTTTAATTTATATGCTCTAGTCGGGTTCTTGCAGCAATTACATGTGCTAGTGGGGGTTCTGCTGGGGGAAGGGAGAGGCAAGAGGCCATCTCAATGGGGCTTAGCACAGTCACGGAGAAACCAGGGGAGGAAAGGGAGGGCCATGGCCCAGCTCTACGTTTCATTCATATTTCTTTTAAGCCAAAGTGTTGGCAACAACATGGATAATACTAGGTTGAGCCGAGATACAGGCCCCTACTTGTTTGCTCAGACCGAGGGTATTGGGGATAATGGGAAAGTCATGTCTAGGGGGGCCAAGTGATGCCAAGAGAGGTAAGAAAGAGCCATAGGCAGGGGGACGGGACATTAGCAACATCAACAATTCGCTGAGAAAACCTTGGCATTTGCATATGCATGGTAGCAAGAGTGTATCTAGGGACCCTGGGTGGCATAAGTGGCAAAGGGGCAAGCACAACCTTGGCAGGAAACTGCTAGCTGAGGGAGGGACATGCAAATATGATAAGAATGCAAAGTTAAATTCCAAACGGGCCTGAAGGCCTGGCTCCAACTGCAGGGGAAGACCAACAACTACACCATGGCAAGGGGGAGAGGCACGGTGAAGAGTTTGGGGAACCACACTTGGATTCCCTTGGCCACTTGAGGGCACAGGGATACCTTAACCTGCCGCAGGCCAAGCAGGACAGAGAAGCAAGGCATGACCAGTCATGTCGGTCTGATGTGAATGGAATGATGAATCTAATGGTGTTTGAATGTCTACAGGACATCAAGGAACAGGGCATGGCTCTAGCAAAAAGAGGATGTGGTCGTGGTAGTAAGGGCCTAGCCCCTCAGGCAGCCAAGAGACCAAGCACGATGGAAGGCTATAAGGGTCGCAAGCCTGTTGAGCACTTCACAGCAGAGGCAGCCACAACATACAAGGATGAAAAAGACGAAGGTATCCGTAAGTTGATTAGCGATTGGGAAGTTGAGATAAAACAGGAAAGGGAACCAGATGATGAGATAAAAGTATGAAGGACGATGGTTCCTGACCCAGGGAATACACAAGGTAGAATTACGCAATTCAAACACACCCTGTACCTGTACTTCTTGATGAAAAGTCTACTTGGTAAAGCGATGGAACAAATTTCTGTGGGGATGGAAATCACACTGTAGGGCCTCCCCAATTACAAAAAAGACATGGAGAAAATCCTATTTCAGTTGCACAAATAGGATATCAGGATGGATCATATCGACCGTCACATCCCTTGCATCGTGGAATTATATGGAATGCTAGAGGCAACTGCTAAAGGTCCCACCCTTGTTGCCTCAGACTCTGAGGAGCAGAATGTCAAGAAGGATTAGTTTCTCTATGCTTAGTTTTTGTTTATGCGGATAGCATTTAAATTTTCTATTGTTTATGTAAGATGTTATATAGTATTTGGACATGAGACTTAGACTTACCTAGCCTTGTTAGAAAGGCTGAAGCAATTTTGTTTTTGGATGGCGTATAATGCTGACAGGTGGCCAATAGACTCGGTTTCCCCTCGAGGCGAATTGAGGCCACCTGGTAAAACTGTGTGGTGTAAATTTTCCTTATATATATAAAATATAAAATGGATGGTCCTGCCAATCATTACAAAAAAACAAAAATACATTCGACAAAGGCAATTGTGACAATTTAAGTAGCAATTAGAACATGAATTCTTTCACAAATGAGTTATCGATGCAAATGTGTTGTAATTTGGAAGGTTTAAAGAGTAAGTTGAAAACCTTATCTGTTTAGCAAATGCTTCACATTCTCATCACTTCGTCTTCAATCTAGCATAAGATTCGCAGTGAAGAGATTTGTTTGGCAACTATAGAATAATACGAAATCTTGATTGCTACCAAAGGCTTCAATTGTAATTCTTATTGATTTCTCAAGCTTTCTTTCTGCCTTTGATTATTAGCGTTGTTAAATCTTCTGCATATTTTCATAAATTTTTGTAATGTATATAGAGCAATTATATTAATCCAGTTGCTTGAGAGTATGACATTATTATAGAAATAACATCTAGACAGAATATTGGTTACGATAAGTTCAATATTTATTTCTTTGTTTTGCAATTAATTTACAAGTGATACGAGTTTGGTTACATAATCCAAGTTGCCAATCCATCATAGCTTCAACTACATTGAGCCAATGAATTGCAGTTGTCATGATCATTGTTGAAAAATGGTTTATATGATGTACCATTTCACTAAAAATAATTCTCATTCTCAAGGCAAAAGTATTAATCTACATTACATAACAATAAGCAATTTCATATCTGACCATGTGGAATTTAGCATGGAGGTGATTTTATTGCGGAGAACACGGAGATGCTTTCATTGTGTGGAGGAAGCTTTCATTGTGATTTATTCACACTTCTACACTTCTCACTTCGGGAAATAGACAATAATAATATAAGAGAAAAAATAAATAAATAAATTTATAAAAAATATGTGAGATGTTAACTAACTCGGCAACTTATATGGGACTCCTCTAGTTCATAAATAGACAAAATATACCCAACGTAATGGGTACTACAAATTTCCAACCCTTTGTAGATCTCTCTAATTTAACAACTCTTATCAAGCACACTCCGGAGTCCCACATTTTGTTATTTGACAATATTTTTCAAATGCTTAGCGTGATTTCTACTATTTTCACATGCTTAGCATGCTTTCTACATTTTTTGATTTCTCCTATTTTCACATGCTTAACATGATATTTCAATATTCTCAACTTTTGTTTTTATAAATGCCCAAACTAATGTGCGTGAGTTGGTACGTGAGATAATCAATTGCGAAGGTTGTTGTAGAACATAGATGATTACTTTGACTGCACAAAATTTTTGTCAATATAATTAAATTCTTTAATGCAACCTCGTACATTAACCTATGGTACATTATGATAATTAATATTTATTATACTTATCTTAATCGTTTGGACAACTTTCAATTTTTAATTAATAATTTTTTTTGAAGGGACGTACACAGTTGATTTTCCATTCAGTCATTGATTCTAATTAAGGCATGCACCATGGCGTTTTGAATCGTCACAACATTGTGAAAATCTAAAGTATTATTGGTTTTTTTTGCCCATGCACAATTTGTCGTCTGCAATTCCGTAGCCTAGCAGAAAAACATACCGGCAGAGTTGATTAATTGCAACTTCTAAAATTATATTTGTCCTTCCAAACAAAAATTGAACTAATTTTCCATAGAATGAAAATAAACTCAACCTACCATTCGTACTTTCATAATCTCTATTTTAATTTGAAGAAGTTTATTGTGACATGCTCAAAATGAAAGTTTTCATTATATGGAAGAAGCTTTCTTCACACTTCTGCACTTCATATTGGTTTAACTCAAATAATATTGTAGCTTTATTGATTTACATAATGTGTGGTGGGAAGGTGCAAAGGAAGCTTCATTTGCACAATGAAATCTTTCATTGTAAGCTCCACAAAATGAAAGATCAACTATTGTATAGAAAAATTAATAAATGTTGGAATGTCATAATATTTCATAAAGGTTTAAATCATTGAGCCGGAAACACCAATAGGAGAATTTGTAGAAGTGCATAGTGTGATGTGTGGAGGAAGTCGTGCAAAGGTGGATTTCATTGTGCGAAGTGTGTCTGTGCAGAGGAAGCATGTGCAAATGTGGGAATAATGATAGATTGCAGAAACAATTGTGGAAACAGAATATTCTCAAATAACGACAAAATACAAAACCCACACAAAGAGACAAGACTTGCTACTACGCAACGATGACCCTTGTTTTTATTTGAGGAGATTTCAAAAAAACTAAAGTGGATTTATGTGGTGGTCATTACATTGGAGCGTTAAATATAAGTGAATGATGATAGAAAGATGTGGTACTAAAAAACTACCGATCTTTGATCATTGCCATTGTTACAAATAAAAAATTTCATAAGTAGAAAAGTGATTTTTTTTTTTTTTTAATTTACATTAAAATAAAATAATGTAATCATATATATATATATATATGACAATTTTATAGTCCAATTTGACAAACAAAAAGACTTGAATTTTATTTTTTAGGTCCATGGTTTTAGGGAAATACACGGCTATTCATCACTCCATGGTTTTGGAGTTTGATGCCACAATAATAGTGGTTTCAACTATGTTGATTTGGGTGAGGCTCTCAAACCTTTCCCTTCCCTTTTGGCATCATACATTTTTTGAAGACATTGGAAATGCATTGGGAAAATTTAAAAAAAAAAAGGATATGGAAAGAACATATAAGGGTCTCTTCACCTTTGATAGAATATGTGTGGAAATAGAATTGAGCAAAGGAATTCCATATCACATGATATTGAAGCACAAAAATTTACAATGATGTCATGAATGTTTCAAACATGTCACCTGCAAAATTCTTACCCACAGGCCAAGAAAAACACAAGAAAGAAAAAGAGGCAAACCAATCAATCAAAAGGATGGCAGTTTTCTGAGTACCTTCTTTTAGAAGACAAAGTAGGAGAAACAAATAAAAAATATCAAGTCCAAGCTAGTGCGAAAAACAATCTTCATTCTAGTCATCGGCCATAAGAGGTCATCCTGGTTTAGGAAGGACCAACCATACACTTTCAACGAGGCTCATCCTTTGCTGAGATGTAGATTTTGGATGGGATTGGAGGCAAAAAAAGAGCCAATGTCTCCAAGAGTTTTGATTCTGACAGAGAAGGCCCCCATGTGGACGTTGATATCTCATTAACATTGGTTCCTATTGAACCAACTTCAGATGGTTGGCACAAGGTGCATAAAAAGAAGGGTAAAAAGACCAGCTAATACAAATAATGTCATTTAATGTTTTACCTCTTTCTATTATACATACATCAGTTGTTATGTTTATTTTTTGTTTTTATCTCTATGTAGAGACATGTTTATCTAAGAATTGCTCCATAGCATATGCAAAATGAAATTTAATTTTCTTCAAAATGAATAAAATTACAAGTCTTTCCAAAAAAGAAAAACCATTATTGTTTTTTTAAACCAAAACATAATTTGAATTCTTTTCGGAAAAAAATTGTATCAAAGAAATAAATATAAAGTTAATTCATAGAATTTTGAGCAAACTTGAGCATCTATATAAGGTTATAAAAAAACCTTATGGCACATCAAAAAGTTGATGGAGTATGTAGTAGAATTAACTATATTAGGGAATTTCTTGTATGAGAAAATTTTGAAAATTTTCTTACATGACAAAATACAAAATAATACATGTCTAGATTGAACTATGAGTTTGACTTCTTTCCACTACTGACTATGTTGTTGATGAATATTTTTTCTTCCTTATTACTATAGTCCAAGTTTCCCTTCATTTTGATAAATTTATTGTCATTGTCACAAATCTTGGTCTACCTTGATCCAAAGAATTTGATTACTATAAAGACTTCACCTCTTCCACTTAATCCACCCAACTAATCTTCTAAACCAAATTTGGGGGAATATTTGATTATTTTTTCTTAATCTTGTGATACCACGTAATTCTCTTTTGATACTCTTTGTTATAGGTATATAGGAATCAATCATTGGATGTTATGATTCCACATTTTGCTTATTAAGAGGGATATCCATAATTTCTTCTAGTTTTGATTTTGGCTCATCCATGGGTTGGTCCAATGCATCTAACTCAACCTTTATAATCTTTTGATGTTCTTCTTTGACAACAACCCACCACGTTGGCTTGTGTTGGTGTTTCCTAGCTTGCCTTGGCTTTTTCAAACAATGAGATACCATGTGTCCTATTTCAAAACAAACTCTACATCAAAAGATATATTTTCATAACCAACTTTTGAGACCAAGAGGAAGTTTCACCTGAAGAAACCCTTTGTTGAAGTCTCTTTCCACATATATATGAGTATAAGTGGTGATTCTATAGTTTTTTGTTTCCTTCCTTTAGTAGTGGAATTTCCCAAGGGCATTTCCAATGACTCACGAAGATAACAAACCTCAAAGATGTACAAGAAAATTTAGAAGTACGACCCAAATAAGAGTCTAGGATAAGGTATATGTTAAAGGATCAAAGGAAGGAGTCAAGTTTTGTATACATAAACTAAGTTACCCAAAAACCAAGGAGTTGAATTTAAAATAAAATCCCCATCTTTAGAAAGACCAAACGCTACAATGAAAAACCCTTTTGCAAAAGGGAAAAAAAAGCTATATATTTGATCTTAGGATGCCAAACGTTTGAAATACACTTGTGTGTGTCGACTAATCATCATCATAAACCATTGTAATGACATACCAATGTAATTGAATTGTAAGTGGTTACCTTAGATACAACATATTTCCCAAGCAGAATATAGAAAACGAAATCCTTCTAAACCAACAAATGATTAGAATAAGGTTTCACAACATCTCTAGAATAGTCCTTACCCATATTTCCAAAGGAGAGATGAGGAGAGGAACCTCCATAAAATGCATAGGGGTTACATTTAAATTTAAAGTAGATTTATCGTGAAGGAGGGAATGACCATCACAAGGGGTGACACCGCCATTTACCCAAAACCAATAAGAAAAGAAAAGTTGGTGGCAAGATCTACCACATCCAAAGAGGGTTTGGAGCATGAAATCAATGGCAAGGAGTCAACCATGCCAAGCCTAGCCACTAAGAAGGTTGAGGCTACTTGTGTGCATGGCCATGTATCCTTGTAGCTAGGAAGTGCCACCATGAATCGATGACTACTATGAAGAAGTCTATAAATACATAAAAAAATGAATAATGCAAATTTAAAATAAAAATAAAAATAGGAAGGAAGCAATTTTTCAAAAAATAAATAAAATGTTAGAAGACACAAAAATAATTAAAAAATAAAACCCTAAAAAAGAGGGCAAATTATATATATATATATATATATATATATATATATATATATATATATATATATATATATATATTATATATATATATATATATATATATATATAGATATATATATATATAATTTGATAAGTAATTTAATAATAATAACTTAATTTTAAGGTCAGTTCTAAACTAGACACCAAATTGGTGTATGAGGCCCTTTTTTATGATAAGTGCTAGTTTATTGGATATATTCTTGGTGTCAAAGTGGTTGTTGAAAGTTTTGACTATGAACATTTTTAAATATTACTCCAATAAGTTATTGATTCACCATGTGTGTTTGGTTGTGAATCTTGTCTATATTACTCCAACAAGTTACCGATTCACCATGTGTGAGCCTTGTCTAGATTACTCCAATAAGTTGTTGATTAACAAGTTAACAATCACCATATGTGAGCTTTGGCTTCCAATTCACCATGTGTGATCCTTGTCTTCTGATTCACAATGTGTGAGGTGGAGTTGTTGGATACACTTTTTGGTGTTATAATGGTGATTGATTGTAAGCCTTGTCCAGATTACTCCAACAAGTTATTGATTCACCTTGCATGAGCCTTATCTAGATTACTGCTATAAGTTATCGATTAATAAGATACCAAATCACCATGTATGAACCTTGTCTTACGATTCACCATGTGTGAGCTTTGGCTGCTAATTCACCGTGTGTGAGCCTTGGCTGTCGATTCACCATGTGTGACCCTTGTCTTTCAATTCACCATGTGTGAGCCTTGGTTGTCGATTCACCATGTGAGGTGGGTTTGTTGGATACACTCCTTGGTGTTAAAGTGGTTAGATTTTTCTTCCAATTCACCATGTGTGACCATTGTGAGGCGGGGTTATTGGATATACTCCTTGGTGTCCATGGTGTTATAGTGGTGATCCTTGTGTTCTGATTCACCACACGTGACCCTTGTGAGGTGGGGTTGTTGGATATACTCCTTGTTGTCCTTGGTGTTTATATTAGTGAAACTTGTCTTCTGATTCACCATGTGTAATCCTTTTGAGGTGGGGTTAGTGGATATACTCCTCGGTGTTATAATGGTAGTTGTAAGGCTATATCATCACAAAAGTTGTTGATTCATCATAATTATAAAAAATAAGTATATAGAGGTGTACAATGTTACCATAATTCAGATTTGAACTTGTGAACTCTTATGAGGAAATACATCTTTTCAACCATTAATTCCACTCAAAACAATATGAAAAATACACCAAACACCCTCTACCCACCCTCCTCACATTAAAATAAATTTAAATAATAATATCCCTGTTGGGGTGAAAGTATTGGAATGCAAGGATCAGGGTGGGTTCCTGCCACCCCACCGATCCTCTTTTCATTTAAAAGGAAGTGGTGTGGCACCCTACATTCATGTAGCCTCGTGCAAAGGATAATGCCATGGATAAAATTGGCTGCTAGTTATTTTAATGGACAAGATTTTAGGTTTAATGGTTGAGGGAATTTGCTCACTGTGAGGCTGGTCTGTCGGTCGTGGTTGGATGAATCTAGTATGGGATAGGTGAGACAATATATTTGACTTGTTTTTAGCAAGTAGGAAGGTGATGGGAACTGGGTTGGCAATCTTCTCATTCTAAGAGTGTTTTTTGGGGGCGGTATCTATCGTATCTGGAGCGATAGGGATGGCAGTTGATCAACTTTGAGAAAATTCCGTTGGGATCCCAGTTAATGGAGCATTTGCTCGGGGTCTCATGGAGGAACAAGCCATTATGTGAAGTTGGTTTATGCTGCTGACACGCTGGATTGGGTCTAGAATTCGTCATGGAAATTCTAGGCCCAAAATAAGCATGGAAAGTGAGAAGGGGTTCAGGCAAAAGAGGGGAATGTGGGGGGCACGAGTAGCATGACCTTGGCCAGAGAGATGTTGTGGACCTTGCGCTTGCTCAACCACCTAGAACCATAGGGTACCCTCTCCCTTAGATAATGTTTGCAGTGCATTGCAACATATCACTATTGATATATACCAACTCAATTTGACCCAACATTATGACCACGACATAATTATAAGCTTCATGAATAATCGCTAGCGCAAATAGTGTCAAATGCATGATCGATTGGTCAACTTAATGAGGGGTTAAAGACGTATCCAAGAGAAGATGGATCAACTAGATTGTAGGCTAACCCATATGGAGAAACATGTCCATTGCAACTTCAAACCTCCTCCTTCACCTAGCTTAAGATCATACCATTAAGCTTCGATCAATTCTTCTTATTTCTAATGGTGGTTGGTTGTATTATGATCCTAAAGACATTTTGGCATTACTTGTCTTTCCGATTTTGGTTATTACCAACATAGATCCATCTAAAGCACAAATCTAACATGAGCCGAGAGGGATCAAATTTCTTTTGTTGCAAATTTATTTTAGAGTACAAAAAACAATGTGTAATTTTTTATTGTTTAAATTGCATTTTTGAATTTTATATAGATTACATAACATGTGTATTGAGTCATTTTATATTAATTCATAACTCATATTGGATATTTTATTCTATACGACATCAAAATATTTTATTTTAGCATTTTTTTCTATTTAGAGATGTATATAAAGTTCATATCACATATTAAAATACTTTTGAAAAGTATAAGGTTTAAACATCTTACTCACATTTTTTGTTTTACTTCTAATTACTTCACATGATATTAGGGCATATGGACATTTTAACCATGGTCCCATGATATTAGGGCATATGGACATTTTAACCACGAATCTACGGATCAAATCTCAAACTTTTAGTGCTTGGTAAATATGTGATTAATATAGATCTATAGTGGTAATTTTTCATTGTTTAAATCGTATATTTTGATATGTTATCTTTTATTAATATTTTATATTAAAAATTGAATGAGTTACACATTTTCCTCTTATTAAGAAGCAACTATTCTACTTTACCTTCAATTACTTTTTCCTTTCAAGCTAAGGCTAACATTAATACACACACAAAAGTTAATATGGATATTCAAACAATTTATTTAAGTTCTATATTGAGATATTTATAAGAGAAATATATTATTTATTTATTCTATCTTTAAAAAGTTATATAAAATTATATTATTTAAGATAGACATTGAAATATTGTATTTATTACTTGAAGAGTGAAAGTGGAATATTAACAACTAAGTTAATTGTTGTGCTAATATATTTTTAATTGTTTATTTATATGGTTATTTAATTTTTGTTTGGCTGACATGTGTGAAAAATATTTTTATTATTTTTTTGAAGATGTGACATACTTACACATGTCTCTCATACTGGATTGTAGAAAGAGCCTCTCCCCTCAACCATTATTATAGGAGTTTCCTATATGTCTAGAAATACACTTACTGGTCAATAAATATAATAAGAATAAAGTCACTAGGATTTTAAAATAATGTTTTGACTTTTTTTTTTTTTTCAAAAGGTGGAAAAACCTATCAAACTCAGGTGTCAACCCAACAGTGAGGACAGCCATCTCTGGCTGCTATCCGCGAATGTCGGTTTGACTCATCACTGTTATCAAGGAAAACCACGCCACCTGAAATAACCCGCTGGTGGTCCGTAAGGGAGCAGGCTTTCACTCCTGTCAGATGCCTCTGGGTCTTGGGCTGTTAACCTGTTTCCTTACGTCCGAGGAAGACGAGCTCTTAGCCAAGCAGAAGCAGTTTTACGGCATACTCCAGGCCGATGTTTTGACTTAAGATAAACAAACAATAATAATTCATATTAATTATTAATTAAAGATAAATATTAAAACTCAAACTAATTATATATTATATATATATATTATATAAATATATAATATATATATAGATAGATAGATAGATAATAGATAAAGATAAAGAGTAAATGGTTTGAAAAGCTTCATATTTTAATTTAATTAATAAATTATATATAAGTTTAATATTTATAATAAATTTTTATATCTTTATATTTAATATTAACTGTAATGATATTACATTAAAAATAAAATTTAAAAACTGATAAAACATATTAAAAAAAATGTTAAGTAACTAATCTGTCAACAAGTTGTTTGAGGATTAAACTTTTAATCATATTGGTTTTCACTATTCATACGGGATCACAACTATTTCATAAATGTTTATCTTAAGGACTTTTTACAATATGTCTCTAAATACTTGAAGTCATCTAGCTTTGCCAAATTGTTCACTAAAATATGAGTAAACATTTTTTAATATGTATCATCCATATTTTAGTAAAATTAAAAATAAGGATATTTTTATATAGAGAGATGTGAAATTTATATAAATATAAAGAATATTATTAAGAACAAGTGTAGATCCATCTTAACTCTAGATTTACTGAGCTTCAAGATGAATCAAATCTAGATACAAACATTTCCTAAAGTTTGAACTCAAAGGGAGGTTTGCATCTTGAGAGATTTGATGTTATGAAACCAGCTCAAGAAAAGATAGAAAAGATAGATCAACGCCTTAGAATTCAGCCTCTTCGA
>APFE030161625.1:0-17767 GCA_000404065.3 Pinus taeda
TTAACATAGGATTAGTTGGGAACTAATGTTTCCCACCTTCCGGTGTTGTTAACAGTCAATGTCTAAACTTATATTTGTTAAACTACTCACATTTTTATAATCTACGAAATAACTAGGTAGTTAGCAACAACTTGAAGAATGTTAATATGAGCTTGTGTTAACATCGTTCTAGGTAGTTAGCAACAACTTGAAGAATGTTAATATGAGCTTGTGTTAACACCGTTGGACACATACCTATACACCGTGTCTCAAAAGCTCAATTTGTTTCCTTTACCCCTTTGCTCAACTGGAAACATTTTATTTTCATGTTCCTATCTTTTTTTTCAGAAAGACATCTACTTCCTTTGCTACGAAATTAGTTCAAAATCACAATTATTTTATTCCTACTCCACTTTTAATGTTTTTTTGTGGGTTTCTATAATTGGTTCTTTCCTTTGCCATATTTGTTCAAGATGTCGTTTACTAGTTTATTAATGCCAAAAGCCCATATTCTGAAATGTAATCTCTCCTATCTCAACAACTATATGTTGAATAATTAATAAATCCACACAATGCAGGAAACTCTAAGAGGAGGAGGAGAGGCACTACAATGCCAACGCCAATATGAAGTTAAAAATTGAATTGAATTAAAGCAATCAAGATCCTTGACTATTGATCTAACTTGTTTGATAAGCAACACCAATTATCTCTCGCACTTTACTATCACAGATTGCCAATTTTATTAAGAGTGAAGGGTTGGGACTGCAATGTTGGTTATATTTATCTCTTAGATGTTGATACCAATTCCATTTGCATGTATCTATTATAATGTTATTTTTAAAAACAAAAGCCATATATATTTTTTTTCTCAATTGGTCTACTCCTATTATTATACAAAAATTGTTACAGCGAGGCAAGCCTCGAAGATTCTTGGTTGGAGGATGGCATTTGACAGAGTAATTCTCGTCATCCTGACTATGGATCCAGCGATAGACTTACATCAGAGTGGATAACTTTCAAGAATATTAACCTTTCCAAAAACCCCAAAAATAACCATGCAAAAATTCATGACGAGGTTAAACTTTGCTGACTCCAGCATAAACAGAACTAAAACAGACTCCAACATAAACAAAACAATGACATACTCCATCAAGTGGAGTTGACAAAGACCTGAAGCAAGCATGGATGCAGTAGATTGAAAGGGAGGTGAACTCCTACTTCGGCTGCAGAACAAAAACTGAGGCGTTGGTTGGTTCATTGGTCAACTGAGGTAGACAATTGTTCCTCAACAATATTGCACCCAAATTGCTCTAAGTCACTTGAGTCTGACAGATGGACCGCTTCTCTTGCCGGTGCGCTTGGACTTGCATCAGCTTCAGGGTTCACAGCAGACAGGCCTCTTGTGACTTGGCGCTGGTCGACATTGGGATTGGCCCACCTCCGCTTTGCCGGGGCCCCGAGATGAGCCGCGTTCTCACATTTTTCAATCGTGACTGAGACTATAAAGGAGGAGTTCGCCAGGGAGCATGGAATATGGAAACGGGCAGTGGGATGTGCACTGTGCTCACAGACATCATTCCTAGCACGCCCTCTACCTCTTCCCCTGCCACTTCTGGTAGCTTGGTAATTAGCTCGACCAGACTCCAGCGCGTCTGAGGATGGGTCCGAGGTGGTGGAGGAGTGCTAATGAATGGCACGACCTCGTGAGCCGCCCCGCCTACTAACTAGTCTGAGTCGTTCGCGCGGCATATTGATGAACCAGGATATGTCACAGGGGGGTGAAAGCACAGAGGGGCAGAAGCACCGAGGGGCAAGGAATTGATGCGCAGAGAGAGGCAGAAACAAAGGTGAATGCAGAGAGGGAGGTGCCTGAGGAGTGGATGCGTCGAGTGAGACGGAAACATAGACCAAGTGACACTGTGAACCTTTGAAGCCAGAGTCGAGCGGTAGAACCAAGCTAGCAGAGACAGGTTGACTAAATGGCACAGATAATCGCCCAGAGCAGCAACCATTACAGAGTTGAAGGCCTGGAGCAGTAGCGCGGGAGTGACGAACAACCGGACCACCATCGTGCTATGAACTGGGAGCTGGAGAGGTGTGGCGAATGCTGCATTTAATGTAGGTGTGCGAGGACAGCGTGCCGTCCCATTGCAATAACATATGGCGCAACTGAGCTGCCACCTGCCCAGTCGACGCGCTACCTTCGTACCATGTCTCATTTCAAACACCCGCATCACGGATCGGGTAGTCCTGTAGCACCAAAGAAGTGCATTCCTGTTTGAGTTGTGCATCATCTGAGGCACTAAGAGGACCTGGGAAGGAAGGGAGCTACTGGTTGACCCCTTGGTTGGCCAATCTATCTGCTACCTTATTGGTTGTGCGTCTTACATGCCTGAAGGTGATACTATGGGAGCGCCTGAGCCTTTCCTCCAGAGTTTCCAATCTACTGAGCAACCTCCAACTGGAAGCTATCTTAGCTGCCGAGGTGCCTGCTTGAATCCTTGTAGCTGTAGTAATTAGGATAAGGGAGTCTCCCTCTACCTCTAGCGGGAAGAAGTTTTTTTGGTCTGCAATGCAAATCCCTTTCCATAGACCTTCCAATTCCACAACGTTGTTGGTATCTTTGCCAATCGTTCCACATTAGATATGCAATGCTGCTCCTTTTTCATTTCTGAAGACCCCTCCATAACCAGCCGACCCAGGATTGCCCTTGGCTGCCCCATCAAAGTTCAATTTATAAGAGCTTGAGGCAGGAGGGGACCACTTGAGAGGGGAGGCAGAACTGGTTGGGGGACGGGATTTGACATGGGTCAAGTAGGACAGATCGAGATTCCAAGATTTCATGATGAGGCACTCCTGAGGAGAGTCCGGAAAATCTGTGTCTTGCCAATGTCAAATAGCCAAAGTTTCTTGGAGATTTTGCTTCAGGAAAAGCCATAGCGTTTCTATCGGCCTGCTGTTATTGTTGAATACTCTATTGTTCCTTTCCTTCCATAGTATCCAGTAGAGAAAGCCTAGGATAATGTTCCACAACGAGTTTAGCAGAGAGCTATGGAAAGGGTGATTTGGCCATGTTCTTATGGTATCTGCTATGTCCCCCTCTCGTTTTCCTGATCTTCTATTACATTGATCAATTTTCTCCCATAACTGAGTAGCTAGTGGACAAGTGTCCATGAGATATAAGATGGTTTCTGAGTTGAGATTGCAGTTGGGACATCTCGATGGTCCAATGAATCCCCTTTTTTGTAGATTATCCTAAGGATACGCCTCTTACCTAAGAGCCATAGAAAGGTGGAACCCTTAGGCCAGAGTCCTGGTTGCCAAACCTGATCCCAGAGTTGATCCTTTGCCGTATGAGTGTTAGAGTAGCGTAATTGGTATGCTTCCTTGGTGGTGAACATGCCTTTTGGCGTATGTCCCCATCTTAGTTTGTCTTGCTGATTCGAGTGCTTGATTCTTCTATGATTTAACTCATGTTCAGTTTCTGTGTAGGTTTCTTCTTGCTAATTGTTCTGCCAGGTGCTAGCGGGTTTCCATAATTTAAATTCTTGAGATGGTTGATGCTGCCAGAATTGATAAACATGAGTGAGATTGGCTTGCTGCATAGAAGCCTGCCAGATTGGCTTGTGGAAGAGAGAGGCAAATTTTGGGAGCTGCTGCCATGAGTCCTCCTAGAACCTAGCTGTGGTGCCTGAGTGGATTTCCCAGAAGCTATGCTCTTGCATGAAGGCGCTGTGAAGCTTGGCGGCATTCCAAATCATGGATCTTGGAATGGTAGGGTTGATTCTTATGAGATCGTCCCATTGACTTCCTGGCACATATTTTTCTTGCCAGAGCCGTGCCCAGGGGATGTGTGGTTTGGCAATCCAATTCCACCATATCTGGGCTCCCATCGTATTGTTGCTTTGGAGAGGATCCCTTAATCCGATCCCACGATTTGATTTTGGCTGGCAGACTTCTTTCCAATTGACAAGAGCCCATTTCCTATTGAGCCCTGTGGAGCCCCACATAAAACTTCTTTGAAGATTGCGGATTTCCTTGAGAACCCATTTGGGTGCTGCCAAAATAGAGAAAAGATACAAAGGCATAGCTTGGAGAACAGATTTGATCAGTATGAGTCTGCTAGCTATGTTGAGTGAGTGGAAAGTCCAGGAAGAAAGTCTTGCTTCCAATTTGTTGAGAAGCGTCCTCCAGGAAGCATGTTTAATGGCCGAGTCCAGCAGAGGAGCCACCAAGTATTTTGAGGGAAGTGCTGCTATGGAGAATCCCAGAATTCGAGCAATGTTTTTTTGAGTGGTGACTGGGGTATTGAAAAAGAAAAGTTGGGATTTGGATGCATTGATATAGGTTCCAGAGACTTCAGAGAATAGAGAGAGCAGGGCTTTGAAGGCTTTTGCCTCTTGGGATGAGGGATGACCAAAAAGCATTCTATCATCTACAAACTGTTGATGGGATAAAGGATGGAGACCATGTAGAGAGATACCCCTTAGAGCATGAGAGGAGATAACATGGTGAAGTAGACAGCTAAGTCCTTCTACCATGAGGACAAAAAGGAAGGGGGAATAGGGGATCCCCTTGACGAATACCTCTAGAGGGGTGAAAGGGCGCAGAGGGAGAACCATTGAGCAGGACTGACAAACAGGGAGAGGTGATGAGATTCATTATCCACCTTGTCCATGTGGCATTGAAGCCAAAAGCCAATAACATTTGATGAATATATTCCCAACTAAGTTTATCGAAAGCTTTGGAGAGATCAAGCTTTAGAATCATACCTGGATTTTTGAGTAGTTTCAGGGAGTGGATCACTTCGTTTGAAAGAATAATGCCATCAATTATCTGACACCCTTCTACATATCCAGTCTGCTTCGGCAAGCTGAGAAGAGGGAGTAGAGGTTTGAGCCGGTTCACCAATACTTTGGAGATGAGTTTGTAGATGACATTGCATAATGCAATCGGCCTATATTTGTCTGGTGTATTTGATTCATCCCCTTTGGGGACTAATGCTATGAAAGTAGCATTTAGGGAGGGGACAATCCAGTGCATAGATCTTGATTCTTCCACTAGTTCCCAAACCTCTATGTTGATGAGCTCCCATAACTCATGAAAGAAGTTGGTGGTGAAGACATCAGGACCTGGTGCCTTGCCATCCTTGAGTTGGGTCATCCCATCTTCTACTTCCTGCATTGAGACGGGTTGGAGCAGCAACAAAAACCATCTATTAAAATGCACACATAACAAATATTAAACATGTAGTGCGCATTTTATTTATAAAACAATGGAATGGTGCATATGTTATAAACCATGTCAACGACATATGTTATGAAGCTATGGTGGTGGATTAATATTAATGTGTGAAATCATATGGTAAGCGGTGCTCACAAACGACAAATGAAACGATGAACGAAGTTTATGGTTTAACACTGTCGGATGCCACTGGATAAACGCACCGAGTTAAACATAGTATATGGTTGATATGTGCATAGTTTCTATTGCACCGAATGTAATATTTGGTGTGGTTCTAAACAATATTGTATATGGCTATAACAATGCAAAATGTAATTTAATACATTGCTATGTTTGCCATTAAAGTTAGTCACCAACACTATATATACATGTAATGTAATGCCATGAAGGGTGGAGAGGAGTTGTGACATTTTGTAGAGCAGAGAAGAGTTTTAGTGCAGCTTTGGGGATTTTGGAGGCAAAACTTTGTAGGTTTATTTCGGGAGTTGTAAGAGGTCTTTTTCTGAGTAGTTAGTTGCGTTGGATTTCTGAAATCGAGTAGAACACAACTGTACCAACCAAGGATCTAGTTGATTTAGCTTTGATGCATTTTTTTGGCTTTGAATTTCTAATATAGAGGCCTCCCCATTGAAGACGAAGGCTTGGAGATGTAGGCTTGAAGATAACTCCGTTAATAATCTCTTGTGTCACTTTTCTTCTCATGGTTTTCTGTTCTAATATGCTGCAAAATTTATTAACAGTTATCCATGCTTATGTATTTAATGGTTTTTTTAAATCATGTAATAACACTTTCTAACAGTTAATAAATCACAATTTCAATTAAATATCTTTTTGGGATCATTTGGTATCAGAGCAAGTTGTTAATTGTGATTTGAAGTGTGCATGATCACCAAGAAAAAATCAAAGCTTGGTGAAGGATAACTTGTTGCAGGAGATCCAGAGGTTGGCTCTAGGAGAAGGACAACTTGAGGACAAGAGATGGCTGAAGAAGGAAGCGGTGATTATCCATTTGGATTTGATGCAGGTTTCATAGATGCTTTCATGACCTTGTGAGCCATGGTCGAAGAAATGGATCGAGAGTTTAAGACAACAAAGTCTAAAGATGAAGAAGGAAATACATCACAATCTGGAAAAGAAGATGAAGGCGATCAAAAAGACCCTATCACTTCTCTCTTGAATCCACTTGAAACTTCGAAACCGTTATTGAAACTCGATGTTAAGTTTGAGTTACCCATGTACAATGGAGAATTTGATGTCGATAATCTTGACAACTGGGTAAGGAAAATGGAGGTCTACTGTGGTGTGCAATAGATCACTGAAGATGAAGTCAAAATCAGACTTACATCGCTTCGTTTAGCAGGCACAACATTGATCTGGTGGCAGAGTAAGTTACCGAAAGGCACTTAGCATATCGGTAAGATTTTTCCATCATGGTTTGATTTTATTACTGCAGTTAGAAAACAATTTTATCCATTGGGATATAAGGAAAAATCTTTAACAGAATGGCAAGGACTAAAAGTAAGGAAAGGTCATTCAGTGCAGGAATATACAAATGAGTTTTGTAAGAAGGCATTGATGCTAGATATTCCTTTGTATACTCAAGAAAATCTAATGAAAGACATAGGAGGATTACCTGAGTATGTTCGCAATACTGTATTTATGTTCAGTCCTACTAACTTGGATGAAGTGGTAGTACAAGCGACTTACATTGAAGCAGGTAATTTGGGAGTTGGGGTATCATCAGAATCGACAGCCAGAATGGAAAGCAAGGGAAAAGGGAAAGTGAAGAAAGTAAACTTCGGCAAGAAGGAGGTTGAAAAATATCTCTTGTAAACATTGCAAGAAAGAGGGCCATGACGAGGATCACTGTTGGCAATGGCATCCCAAAAATAAACCAAAGTGGGCTAGAAAAGGGAAGCAAAAGGTTGCAGCAACAATGAAACCATTGGGCCTAGGGTTAGATTCAGGCAATGAGACACAGATCACATCATTGATTATCACTGGTAAATCCGACAAAGGTAATGATTCTAACAACTCTAGAGGCAAGTTATTTCATATAAGGGTTGTTATGAAACATACAAATATCGACACGTTGTTGGATAGTGGATCTCAAACTAACCTAATTTCAGAAATAGCTGTTAAGCAATTGGGATTGAAAACCATAAAGCATCATAAACAGTACACTTTAATTTGTATGAGAAGAAATCATAAATTGTGAGTAACTGAGAAATGCATGTTACCATTTGCAATAACTTCTCAATTTAAGGATAAGGTGACATGTGATGTGGTAAAACTAGATACACGTGGGATGGTCTTGGGCAGCCCGTATTTATATGATATAAAAGCGATCTTTTACAGGAAAGCTAATCAGTATCACTTGTTCAAAAAAGGAGTTGAATATGTTGTACATTCTCATCACACAAAAGCGATAAATCTGTTTTTATAGTTGAGCAGTTAAAACAAGCAGCTTATGCTAGGAAAGGTGTTGTTGTACAATCTAAAGAACTTAAGCAAGGGATCATTAAAGCTAATTACAAACAGATAACTTTGCTTAAGGAATCCAAAATTGTACATCAACAAGACTTGTAGCGTGATAAGTTCATTTTTGTTTCATCTATGAAAGGAAAGTAGGGTATGGTTTTAGCTATGTCAATACTTTTAATGTTGTTAATGGGTTTATTATTGTTTAGTGGTGTTTGGATATTAACAACAAATATGAATGTAGATGTGGATGGAAAAGGACTTGATATATTCTGTAGTTTGTGTGTTTTGCTGATGATTGCATGGATGAGTAAAGTGTACAGGTTCATAACAGAGTGGAAAGATACCGGACAAGTAGGAAAATGGAACCCACATTGGTCTTATGGAACTTTAGGCTTTTGGTGGTCCAAAAGGTCTAAGAGGGGAGGAAATGATCCGAAATTGATCAATGGATGATCAAGGATCTAGAAAAAGCCTAAAATTCAAAGTTACTATATTCAAGTGGAAGCAACACCATTGCGTAGATCTCGCTGAAACGACTCCAATGCAACTTGAACAGGTGCATTTGACCTCTGAATGAATGAGGAATTGCTTGTGGAAGTTTGAGACGAAACAATGTTTTACTGCTCGACACATGGCAAACATACACGTTTAACTCAGTGGTAGATCTCTAGCTTTGTTATAGTGGTAATATCTCAAGTTTGGTTGCAAGGTGAAATAATAGGTTAAAAGGTGATTTTTACATGGTGATGGCGTGTATCTATTAAAATGTCATTTTTAAAAACAAAAACCATATATTAAAATGCACACATAACATATATTAAACATGTAATGTGCATTTGATTTATAAAACAATGGAATGGGGCATATGTTATAAACCATGTCAATGACATATGTTATGAAGCTATGGTGGTGGATTAATATTAAAGTGTGAAATCATATGGTAAGCGATGCTCACAAACAACAAATGTAGCGGTTAAAGAAATTTATGGTTTAACACCATTGGATGCCACGGGATGCGCCGTTCCACTGTGTTCACACTTGCCACGCAGTTCCACCACTCCACCATGTTCACATACTATATTTGATGTGGATGTAACGTTCTTTCCACAGGCTCTAATGTGATTCCATCACCACCGAGAATTTTCTACTACATTTAATACGTAGTTCAACGATAATGCCACGGTCCGCAGCTCTATCGACCGCCCATAATATGCGATTTGTTATGTAATGTTTTGTGCACATGTCAATAGGTTATGTTGCTATGCTATGTTTAAGACGTAGTTCCACCATAACCGCAATAGTTCCACCACTCCACCATTCACATACGATTGGTTTTGGTTTTAACTATATACTAAGTTTGGGGAAACCATATAAATGTGTCGGAGTTAAAACATAGTATATGGTTGATATGTGCATAGTTTCCATTGCACTGAATGTAATATATGGTGTGGTTCTAAACAATATTGTATATGGTTATAACAATGAGAAATGTGATTTAATACATTGCTATGTTTTCCATTAAGGTTAGTCATAAACACTATATATACATGTAATGTAATGCCATGAAGCGTAGAGAGGAGTTGAGAAATGTTGTGCAACAGAGAAGAGTTTTAGTGTAGCTTTGGGGATTTTGAGGCAGAACTTTGTTGGTTTATTCTAGGAGTTGTAAGAGATCTTTTTCTGAGCCGTATGTTGCGTCGGATTTCTAAGGTTGAGCAGAACACAACTAGACCAGCCAGGGATCTTGTTGATGTAGCTTTGATGTATTTTTTGGCTTTGAATTTCTAATATAAAGGCCTCCCCATTCAAGACCAGGGCCCGAAGATGTAGGCTTGAAGATATCCAAACTCCGTTAATAATCTCTTGCATCACTTTTCTTCTCATGGTTTGATATTCTAATATGCTACAAAATTTCTTAACAATTCTTCATGCTTATGTATTTAATGGTGTTTTTAAATCATGAATTAACACTTTCTAACAATGAATAAATCACAATTTCAATTAAATATCTTTTTGGTATCCTTGTAACATAGTTCAGAGGTGTGTATCCGCCACATCTCTTCTCAGAGATAAGCTACCATCGCCCGAGCTATCTTATTTCCATTCTGTTTGTAAGCATAGTTCAATATTTTTCTATTAATGAAATGAAGTGTTTTTATGCTACATCTCTATGTTTATGATTATATATGTAAGTTTTTGCATTCTGGTTTAAGTTCTGATCACCACTTCAACCCATTCAACAATGATTCCACCTCACGGTCGAACATCAGAAACCATTGCCATATTGGTCTCTACCCAAGCCTCCCAGGGCTCTAGAGCATTTGTTCATGCCAAGGCTCCAGGACTAGTAACTCAACCCACAGCTAATACATGGTTTCCAAAGCGCTTTTTCCAACCAGGGCTTCTAGGACTAGTAACTCAACCCACCAAGGGATTCCAGAGTGTTTTTCCAACCAAGGCTTCCAGGACTAGTAACTCAACCCAAGCTGTTACTGGGCTTCTAGAGTGTTTATCTAACCATCGCTTCTAGGAATTAGTAACTCAACCCAAGCTAAAGGAAACATGAGGACCAACTAGAAAAGTAAAGAAATAAACCCACAACACTATGGCTATCCAAGAAATGGCAAGGTTAGGAAACTCCACTGTCAATATAGGCAAACATCCATGCCAATGATAAATCATGACCAATAAACCACATGCATATGCCATGCATGCCAAAACTAGTGAGGAAAACATACATGCAACTCAGTACTTGCAAGCAAAACCCGATGTAGTTGCTAATTTCAATTTCGTCTTGTACTTTCCTTCTCTTCCTTTGCCTTCTTTCTCCAAAACTCTAAGTATGCCACACTCCTCCAAGAGTGCTCCAAAAATACTGTATGTGTCCAAGAGTATGAGAGAAAGAGAATAGAGAGAGAGATCCAAAATTGAACTGACAAAAGTCTGAGAACTGATCCTAGGAAGCCTTTTTATTAATGAGGCCTCTATTTTCTTCATTTTCCATTATTTTCATAAATAAATGTGCCAAAATACCATTTTTCCTTTCCAAAGAATTTGTCATTTCCTTTTCGAATTTCCTTAGCCATTAACAAATCACCAGTTATCCCCATCACTATGCTTTTTCCCAACATTCAGCTTGGAATAAACATCCCAACAACTGTGGTTATTATTTTTCCTTTATTAACTTTTATTACATGGAATTTTCACCAGGGTTGTTATAGAACCCTCCCCCTTGGGGGAACACCATCCTCGATATTCAAGAACACCTACAGCCAACAAGGCTTCTGTAAGAAAAACATACTACCCATGGAGCTTTATAAATTAGCTCATTGCAGTATTTACAATTATCATCCTGTTGAGAAGCAAACCAACATGACAACATAATAAGTAGAACATCATAATGACATGAAAACCATACCGCTTATTGAATATTTATAACATATCTCATGGTGGTATTTACATCTGTATACATATGTACATATACCAAACATCACCAAAACATGTACCAAAACATCCGCTCAACCAATGAATAAGCAAGGGTACATAGCCCACGTCTGATCCACCATCTCCCATGTAGATTCATTGGGCCAAAATTGCTTCCATTGCACTTTAACTTACTTGATTGCTCATTTCCAGAGCATGAGCACCTTTCTCTGCAATATACACTGTCGTTCCTACTGGAACTATCCTTCTGGCTCCACCTGCAATACAGACCAGTCAATCATATGATTAACATCTTTAACATACTTCTTAAGCAATGACACATGGAAAACATCATGGAATTTCATTATCGAAGGCAGTGCAAGTTGATAGGCTACTGGCCCAATCCTCTCAATATTCCTGAAAGGTCTAAAAAACCGGGCTGCCAACTTTTCACATTATCCAATCTGCAAGGATCTCTTCTTTGGTTTGATGCGCAAGTACACCTATTTCCCTACATGGAACTCCTTGAACAACCTATTTTGATCTGCGTAGTTCTTCTGTCTATCCCGTGCTAATTTCAAATTCTTCTTGATTACCTGCATTCCTCGCTCCATGTATTCCAACATGTCTGGTCTAATCAACACCCTGTTCACCAGATCACTCCAACTGATGGGAGTATTAAAACTATTCCCATACAACGCCTCAAACAGGCTCATCCTTAGTGACTCATAGTACCCATTGTTGTAAGCACGCTCTGCCAGTGGAAGGTACTCTTTCCACTTCCACTTTTGATGCATCACATACATCCTCAACATGTCCTCCAATATCCTGTTGACCCTCTTTGTCTGCCCATCTATCTGTGGATGATAAGATGTACTGAAGGCTAACTCTGTAGCCAAACCTGCAAATAAATCCTTCTAAAACTTGGAAGTGAACTTCACATCCCTGTCTGACACAATATTATTCGGAACTCCATGCAATCTGACCACGTCCTTGATGAAGATGTGTGTTACATCACTCGCTGAGAATGTAGACTTCACTGTAATGAAGTGTGTTTCCTTTATCAACCTGCCCACCACTACCATGATGGAATCACGTTGTCTCACTGTCCTCGGCAAACCTCTTATAAATTCCATGGAAATGACCTCCCATTTCCACTCTGGAATCAGAATCAGCTATAGAAGCCCACATGGATGCTTACACTCTACCTTCATCTGCTGAAAATCCAAGCACCTAGCCAAAACCTCTGCTACATATCACTTCAAATTCGGCCAATAATATAATTTCGGCACTGTTGTTAGCATCTTCTGATATCTTGGGTGACCTAAATATGGTTTCGCATGAAACTCCCTCAATCTCGCCTTCTTGAGCTCACTACTATCTGGCACATATATCATGTCTCTAAACCTGTACTTGTACCACTAGCTGAACTCTGCTGCAACTTGTGCACAATCTCCAGATACCTGACATCCTATTGACCTGCTTGTAAGATCCTATCTTGTAAATCCATCCCGTAGGAGCTCATACCTGCTATGTGATTTACATGTATCCTCCTGTTAAGAGCATTTTCGATCTTGTTGTCTTTATCTTTGATATACCTGATCTCAAAATCGAACTCACTGATCGTGGCCAGCGACTGAGCCTACCTGCAATCAAATTCGGTTGGTTAAATTGATACCACAAACCACTATGATCACTCATCAATACAAACCTCCTACCAAGAAGATATTTCCTACACATGTTCAATGCATGTATGACCACTGCCAACTTAAGATATGTAGCGGGTAGTTCTTCTCATGCTATTTTAGTTTCCGTGACTCATAGCATACCACCTGTCCATCCTGCATAAGGACTCCATCAATTCCTCTCTTACAAGCATATGTACATATTACAAACTCTTTGTCCACATTGGCAATATTTAACACTCATGCATGTGTCAACAACTGCTTGAGTTGCTAAAAAATGGACGCACACTCCTCTGTCCATTCAAACCTCTTACCTTTCCTTTGCAATGTTGTGATAAGATAATAAATCTGCAAGAAGTTCCTGATGAACCTCCTGTAATAACTTGCTAGCCCCATGAAAGATCTCACCTCATCCACATTCCTGGGAACTACCCACTCCATGATAGATCTTACCTTTTCTGGGTCCACTGCTATGCCATCCTTAGAAACCACGTGTCCCAAGTAGTGTACCTCAGTCTTAAAGAATCTGCACTTGATGAGCTTAACATACAACTGATTCTCTCTCAATAATATCAAAATTGCTGCTAAAATCTTGACATGATTTTCTTCATTTTTTATAATATACCAATATATCATCAAAGAACACAATAAAAAACTTGTCCAAATACGGACACAACACACTATTCATCAAGAACATAAAGGTAGCTAGAGCATTAGTTAAACCAATGGAACTACAACAAACCCATAATGGCCATACCTGGTTCAGAAAGTTGTCTTGTAGATGTCCTCTTCTTTAATGCGTATCCGATGATATTCGGTTCTCAAATCAATCTTCAAGAACACTGTCGCTCCCTTCAACTAATTAAGCAATTCATTAATCCTCGGTAACAGATACATGTTCTTGATGGTCACTTGATTTAACTACTTTTAGTCATTGCCTAATGTATCCCTTGTCCAACATTTCCTTCAACTATAGCTTCAACTCTACCAACTCAGGTGTACTCATCCTGTAAGGTGCCTTTGATGCCGGAGTTTCCCTTGGCACCAAGTCAATAGAAATGTCTACTTCCCTGTGAGGTGGAAACTTTGAAATATCTACAGGAAATACATCCTAAAACTGATGTAGAACTGGGTACCTGCTCAAAACATCTGCATCCTCAACTTCCTTACATTTATCACTAGAAATGTGCACTGCAAATAACACACACCCTTTCCTACGACTACGCTTGGCCTGCATAACTATCACCATTCTAACTACCGTTGCTTTCTTCTTACCTCACAAGACTCTTTATTCTCCATTGTCATCCAAGCATTCAATGGATTTGTCATAACAATACACCTTGGTTCTATGAAGGTACAACCAATCCCTGCCAAACAACATACTATATGATCACAACAGTAATACATTCAAATGTGCTGAGGTACGCATACTATTCAAATCAAATGCACAAGCTCTTACCCAATGATGAACCCACTTCTTTGTACCTATAGCCAACTACATTAACCAAGAATTTGCATGCACTTCTTTATTCAAACCACACTTATCCACCAGGTCAGGATTAACATAACTATAATTAGATCCATGGTCAATCAAAATAGAAACAACTTGATAAAAATTATTACCTTCCATCTCAATGATAGATGCTTAATGGTCTATGTGTCTATTATCTAGTGCTGCATAGATCTTAGGAATACTCTTCCCAACATCTCCCACTTTCTGTGCCTCCTGAGCACTATAGATCCATGGTCTACCACCCAGATGTTGTGGGAAATATCCCCTATAATGCTCTCCTCCACAAGTCCAACATTGCAAAGGCTTCCAACCTTCATCCTTATTTTTCTCCTCATATCGAAGTCCTTGTCCTCTGTCAGATGCATTGAACTCCTTAGATGGTGCTGCATTCTCTTTATTACCTGTACCCACCAGGAGACCTATTTCCATATGCCCCATTAGTTCTTGGAGAGTTTTGTAGAATTTTTCTACAAATCAGCTAGCTCTGATACCATGGAGAACATTTTCTACAAATCAGCGAGCTCTAATACCATGTAGAAATTTCCCACCTGTAGATCAACCCGGTAATGCAATGTACTAAAGCAAAACACTTGATCTACTTCTATAAACATTTTATCGGAAGCTTAATCAACCATGAGAAACATCAATAAGAACACATATTACTAATATGGAGAAATCAAACATACATAACACAAGATATATCCAGGGGAAAGCACCCGCTTAAAAACCCAACCATGTATTATCAATTAAGTGGAATCCTCTTCACAATACAAAAAGAATCAACTCAATAGCTATCCTGCTCTCTTTGTACTCTGACGATCTTCAATCAGAAGATGAAAATCATGGACTACCTAGGCCTCAATATATAGGCCACAAGTCCTCCAATCTCCTATAATAGATCCTTCTCCATGCAAGGAATACTTACTAGAAATATCCAAGCATCTGATAGTACACTGCCCCACATTTGATCTCAACTGGGTCTCTGACATAACTGACATGCAACAGTTACCCATGAGTGAATTCTTAGTGACCTAAAATAATAGTTCTAACATGCATGCAAGCATTAACAAACTATATTTTATTATTTTAACAACTTGTTAAAATAATCTAACTAGACTTGACTAGTTAGAACTAAGTCAACTGATTCTCTCATTATAGAACTCATACTTATTCCCTCAACCAGTGGAGGAAATTAAGGATAAATTCATTAATCAACGGGACAACTCATGTGCATGCTCACAAATACTTCAAATTCGAATTTTCTTAACTAATTAACTCGACTGAATTAATTAATTAATATTTCCAATTGCTATTAAGACCAAAATTAATTTTACTTCCTACAGATAGACTAGGGATTGCTATAAGTAGGAAGGGACCCATAAATGCTATTTTTAGAACTTTCTATTTTTAGCAGTTTCACCTCTTACCCAATGTGGCCAATGACCTTACTGGCCAAACTGCTATTTTTCGACATGCTATTTTTAGCAGGTCTATTTTTAGCACATTCTAAATTTAACATTTCTTGTTGCACATTTTTCAACACTCCCTCTCAACAAGAAAGGCTTCCTCTCGAACTTGATCCTGTAACTCTGGAATGTTCCGCATGCAACACATCTACTTGGTCCACTTGCTCCAACAACACTTGGAACAAAAACACTCCCAACTGACCACTCTCTTGGGCTAGGAACATACTCTGATGCTGAAGCTCTACCTGCTGCTGACAAGTGCTCCCTCTCTGATATCTACACTACTGCAACATCTCCATGCATCTCGCACCATTTCACACCTCTTTGTGCCACCTAGCATTGTGCAAAACACTTATGCCTCTCACATTGCTACAACCTCCTATTTATACGATGTCCTAGGATTCCCTGCACTATCGCTCTCTTTGCCGCTCCATCCGCATTTGTCTCTACCCAATCAGTCAGTTCCTGCTACTCCACATCGGGGCTCATGTAGCAAGGTCTCATCTAAGAGGTTGGGTACCTCAAGGATCCTGCCCCTCCTCCTTGGGACGATCACTCCACATCACCCCACCTCCTACTTGGAGGTATGACTGCATGTGATCCCTTTGTCCACCTGCCTCGAAGTTCCCCCCTACTTGAGTTCTCTGCATGAGTAGATGTCTCTACCCGATCTCCACTAAGCTTCCCCTATTGTGGCTACTCCGTAACCTCCTGAAGCTACTGCACCAATCGTGGCTCCTCCGCAATTGTCTGACACTTCTTCTTGCTCTACATGTTGAGAGGTAATTTACTCTCCCTCTCAACCACCAAGTATCTAGCCTTTGCCTTGCTCCTCAAAGCTTTGCATGCATATTGTACCTCAAGTGCATACAGGTTATTGGCTAGCACACCAATCTATTTCCACTCACTCGTCGTCACGAAATTTTCTAGAAAAAGAGCTGATTTTAAATCACTGATATCTCCCTCATCCGAACTCTGATTTTAAATCACCGATATCTCCCTCATGAAGCTCAAACCAAAATCATTACGCTAAATTCTGCATTTAACTTCATCGTGACTAAGTAAGAGAAAAACACATGAATCAATGCATACAATAAAAACATACAACTTTATCATACAAAAATTCAATTACTCAATATGCATACAAAAAAATTTGCAATTACCATACATAAATCAAACCACTAAACAATCATCCAAATATTGTGCAATTATCACAAAATCCCATGGTTGGAAAATATTATATTGATTAAATCAAATTCATTTACATAACTTCAAGTTGATTTAAGATTTATGATTTTCTATTGACATGTTATAATTATTTATATTGATGCATTATTTGATACTTTTAATTGACAATCTAATAAGCAATACAAACACACAATCATAACAAGCATTGCAAATGCACAAACATTCAAACATCAAAAGCATTGCAAATACACAATCATACAAACATCCCATCAAATCTTCGTACTACACGCAAAATTATAAATACATACAAATATTGCATATGAAATTTTTATCATCATACATAGAAGATTGTAAATATCCAAACATAAAAAATTAATGTAGACACTAAATCAAGCCATATGCTAAAGAAAAGCCACACAAAATTCAAAGTACATATCAAACATGTCATCCACATTCATTATAAATACACAACTATGTAAATAAAAAGCCAAACAACAACCATTCTCATACACAGTCACAAGTACACGTCAGAAAAAGCATTGTAAAGACACACAAATGCATTGAACATTACATATCAAATTTTTGTCATCACACACATAGAAAAAATTTGAATGCACAAACATAATATAGATACCAAGCACCAAGTATTAACAAAGAAAATTCTCACACATTTCAAAATATATATTAACGTGCCACCCATTCATTGTAAAACACAATCAAATAAATGAAATTCAAACAATAATCATTACACTAAATTCTGCATTTAAATTCATCATCACAAAGTA
>APFE030161633.1:0-15000 GCA_000404065.3 Pinus taeda
CCACATACATTGCCAATAAGATTCATGAACAATTGATGAATCTAGAAAGGGAAAAGGTGTTTAAATACACTAGGTACATCTATCATTTATTCTTATTTTATCAGCCTGATGCCTTCCCTGTCCCTCTCAAGAAGCTAAATGCCCAGGGAAGCCCAAGGTCTGTAGTGTTTTGGTCTTCAGTCTTTCATCATTTAGCTTATTCACCTTACACCTACTGTGAATTCATAGACCTTTTCATCCATCCAGCTATGACCTTGTTATTGGGTGTCCCTCCTCCCAGATTGACAGAGGAAATGCAAAGAATTCTTCACCTCTCAAAGGCCTACAGCATTGGTGATTGGTACTTTTACCAACACCATACCGTAATCAGAATATATGGCTGTGAGTTGAATCCTTATAGGCTGCCAAGATATGTCCCTATGAGACTCTTTTCCCTAGAGTACTTTAGGCAGTTTGGAAATGCAGACTTTGTTCATTTCCAAAGTAAAAACAAGAAGGTACAACTAAAGGTGAGAAATCAGCTAAGCCCTTTTCTATACAATAAAAGGGAGGAAGGATGGAAGGAAGTTGATATGATCCTAGAGACCCTCAAACTACAAACCAGCTTCAAATGGGTGCCTTATGACCCTAATCATTTCATTTCCCTCGGGAGGATAAAATACAAATTGGGTGGCTACGCTCACGTGAAACTGCCTCATATTGAGCAGTTTGCCAATGCTTTAAGCTGGAAAGAGGGCACCCTAGAAGAGCTAATTGGTAGAGAGCAAATGCTACAAAGAGAAGCGAAGAATATTGAAAAAGAGGCTGACTTGGAAACTTGCGGGCAGGTTTCTTCCTCCTGTCAAAGGCAACTTGGAGCAGCTGCCTCATCTTCCACAGCCCAGCAGCAAGCAGCCGGAACTGCCCAACAGGAATCAAACAAAGATAAAGGCAAGCAGATGGAGCAGGAACAACCACCTCCTATGACAGAGTAGCAAACAGAACAGCAAGCAGAAAAGGAGGTAGAACAGCAAGAAAAACAGCAAAAAGTGGGGCAGCCTATACAACAAGAACAAACAGCTGCAGCCCCAACACCTACTGAGCAACAGGCTCAAGAGAATATACCTCCTGGGCAAGAAAAGACAGTGGAGGCCTCAGTGCTGCAAACTCCACAAAAGGAGGAAAAGGGAAAGAAGAGGGATAGAGAGTAGGAGACTCCCCTCACCACGTCCACAAATCAAGGGGAGAAAAGGCAGAGATTGAATCCCCTCTCCGAGGAAGAAATGCCTATGGGGCAATCATTGGGCATGGGCCCACCGAGCATGGAGGCATCTACCAGTTCCTTTCAGCAGGAACAAGAGAGAACCCTTGGAGGAGAGGTCAACTCCTCAAGTCAGCAAAGGAGAGCAAAGACAGGCATCAAGCAACAATTTATTGATATTAAGAGGAGAAATGAGCCACTCAGGCTCCAAATCTACAACTAGTTGCTACCAGTTGCTTAAGATGGACCCTACCAATCAACAGAGGCTTATGTCAGTCTATGACATCACAGAAGGGAAAATGACCATGAGTCATTTCATGCCCACTATGCTGCAGCCACAGTCAGCTACAGACTATATAAGAACCAACCTTGAGGTTCTTGCCAAAGACATCCACCCTATGGACCAAATAGAACTTCACAAGCAAACGGGTGAGATGGTCTATGCAACATTGACAGATAAAACATTGTTGGCTAATAGGTTGGAAAACAGCCTAAACAATACAGTTGCCCAACTTGAGTTGGAGAAGGCATCCTCTCAGGCCAAAGACAACAAGATCAAGTCTTTGGAGGATATAATCATAGAGCTTGGGCATGACCCAAAGGATCCAAAGGCCATACAAACGCTGCTGAAAATAAGAGATGTAGACCTTGCAGCCCTAAGAAAGAAGGTTAAGCTCCCAACAACCATTCACCCTCAAACAGAAGAGGTTGCCCAGCAAAGACAAGACCAAGAGGTAGCAACATTGCTGGTAGCACTGCACAAACAGCTAGTGCAGACAGAAGGGAAGCTAGAGGACACGGAGGCTGCACTGCAGGCAGCCCTATAGCAGAAAGAAGGAGGCCAGACTTCTCAGCCCCCTCCAGAGGTCATAAACCTTGAGGATCCCCCACAGACTACTGCTCCTCCCACAGAGTAGGCAGCGCCATCAACATCAGCACCAGCACCAACCTCAGAGCAGGCTCCGAGCCTCGATATGCAAAAATTGATGAGGGAAATCAAGGTCCTAGAAGCCCAGATGACAAAGCTGAATGGAGCCAAGGAGAATTTGGCTAAGATGAATGAAAAATATGACAAATCCAAGCAGAATGTGGCTGAGAAAGGGAGAGAAATAAAAGCTCTCAAAGAGAAGACAAAGGAGCTGGAGAAAGAGCTCACCCTTGACAAAGTGGTGGTTGAGGTCAAGACAGTTTTGTGGACCCACATCGGCCAATCAATAACGGATCAGTGGCAATATATTGAGACTATCCATGAGCAAATGGAGCTCATAGGCAAAGCACAGAAGGAAGTCCATAGAGCAAGGGAATCTCTAGGCAGTATGCCTGAGATAGCCAACAGAATGATTAATGTGCTTAATAACTGGAACAGGTCCTCAGCTGGCAGCAATTGGAATCTCCAAACAGAAAAGAAACCATCCAGCTGATAAAGAGGTCCTCAACATTGAAATCCTGGTGCAGACATTGGATAGAAGAAGCCAGGACATGCAAACAGAGGTCAACAAATTCATGGACAAGTTTGCAGCATTACAGGGCAGAGGTCTTCCTAGCTTGCTGAACAGTGCAGGGAGACTGCTATCACATGAGGTTTATGCAAAAAGGGTGAACACATTTGCCACCAATCAGATCAGTCAAGGATCAAGCACTTCATAGGTAACAGGGCCAGCATCTGGGAAAAGTCTCTATGACAGAATAGAGAACTTATTTTTTATTATGAATGAGATCAACCATTTGTTTGAAGTGCCTACAAACTTCTACAAATACACAGAGGTAGATGAAACCTTAGATGCAATTTTGAGGCATCAATTGCCTACACAGGAATGGTGGACCACAATGATATAGTTGTTACTATAAGCAGGAGGTTTTCATCAAAGTTTTGTCATCGAAATATATAAGTCATCATATTCAAAAAGTATGATGCATACACTATGACTGGAAAAAGTAGAATGAGCCAACTCAGCAGGAAGATTCGGCCACTAAAAGCAACATTGACAGCTATAGGTAAAAGGGCCGAGAAAGCTACAACATGACAGAGTATAAAGACACATCATTCAGCATTAATGCAGAACGCTCAACCGACTCAGTGTCCTCCAAAGGTCAAGAAGAGTTCTGACAGAATTAAAGACTATTTATCTTACATTTAGGGTAGCAATAACTTCCTTATCTACTAAATTGTAAAGTTGGTGAGCGTATTTAATCTATCAAATGACTCAACATTCAGATATTTTGTAAAACCAGTTGTATATATTCCCCCTCGCATAAACTTTCAAGGGGTTGGTGTTTTGTTGTTCTCTTATGAAGAAAGGAGAACTCGGTTGTAATTTTTGAAAGGATGATATAAATAAAGCTTGGAATTTACAGGAATTGGGTCTTACTGATGCATGCTGTGTTGGAACCATTGAATGCTACAGGATTCTAGTGCTATGGCTTAATATAATAAGTGTTCTCTATCTCTGTTAATGTTTTGTTATTTGTTTAAGCTCACATCTCCCATATGTTGTTCTAAATACTAGGAAGAAAGAAAAACAATAGCTCAGGATTTGTCCATGGAGACACCCTGATCTCAATCTATCTTCACTATAAATATTTTCTATGACTTCAGCTATTTAAATTGGAATTCTTAACTGCTCCAATAAGCCCTGAATATTTCACAGTTACTATTTAATAATTCATGTATGCTACTAAGTAGAAATTGTTGTTCAAATTGTTATCACACTGTCGGTAATTCCATTCCCCATTGTTTCACTCACTAATCAGAAATTTATATTAAGAATAGCCATCTAGCCTTGTAATAAAACTTTCTCCATCACAGGCACCAGGACTGTCTCAGATTTCTGACTCCACATACCCAATGGATTAGTATCTTTCACACATTTCATGCCCTTCTCACAACAACATTTCACAACCAAAGTCTGAAACAAAAACTGAAACTTACAACTAGCCTAAAATCTTCACAAAACAGAGCCAAAACTTAAAGAGAGAGCCCTCTCTGATTATAGATAGGCTAGGATCTATAATCCAAAGCTTGGTTAGTGGTTAGCTCGGCCGTATTCCCTTGGGAGTCATAGGGAACAACCTAGGTGTTAACAGGTGTCCATATGGGCACATCCTCTGAAGGGTCTGGGAAATCGCCCAGGTCATCCATGACTATCGGGAGATGTTATGACAGCTGCCAGAAGAGGACAGCAAAACAACATAAAACTGTGGAGGTTAGTCACCGAGAAGACCTGTAAACCTGAGAGGTAGAGGGATACCGCAAACAACTAGAGGCAGTCTAAGCAGATAATCGGAGTAGGTAATGCTAGGGGGAGCTAGGGTTGATAGCAGGTTACGGGGGAAAGTGTAGGCAAGCTTCAATGGAAGTGTGCCGCCAGCGGTCACGTCATCGAACCCCAGGACCACCCATCCGGTTCTATAGTTATTTTGTTCTCCCAATCCTCTGTGATGTTATTTCAAACAATCATCTTTGGTCTTAAATGGATTCCTCACATTGTCTCGTGTATTTAGCATATTCACTGGATATATATTTGAATCTAATGCATAACATATAGAGCAATCCTCCTCATCGGATCCCTCAATTTTGGAATCTATTTCAATCTAATGCATGGCACAGAGCAATCATCACTGGATCCCTCAGTTTGGTGTTTCAGAGATGATTTCTGCTCAAAGTTGATGACTCTACGTCACATCTCTATTAATAGATCTTATTCATAAAACTATTAAATTAAATATAAACTTAAACCACTAAGCCATAAACTTGATAACTAAAACAATGAGGAACTAATGAGAAAGAAAATATTTTTGTTTTAAATTGGTTAATTAATTAAAATAGTTCTCATTTTAAAAATTCCTTCATCAATATTTAGGTAAAGAATTAATCGAGAAGGAGCGAAATAAAATAGGCGAACATAAATATTAAAAACATAAAAATCAAAGGGACGATAAAAAAGGAAACACTGACGATCCAGAAAACGAGGGGGAAAAACAAGGAAGACTCCACCAAGAAGAACACCACAAGAAGCAAGGGCGGTGGAGAAATGGCTAGGAAGAGAGGGCAAGGATCCAACAACTGCTAATTTTCCAGCCATCATCTCTATTGAGATTGCTCGACCTTTTTTCAATCTCAATGACTTCCCTAAATTTCCGGTGATGAAACTGCGCAACCTTAACTATAACACAGGCCTCCTCAATACATACATGATGCTTAGTCTTCTCAGCATGCTTTGCTAGGGTGGAAGACCGGGTCCTCCCATGTTTTAAGTCATTTGAGTGCTCATTAATCCTCTGATTAATAGAATGACCAGTCCCACCAACATAGGGGGTCCCACAGGAACAGGGAATAACATAGACACCTTTCATGTCCTTGGGGTCGACCGGGTCCTTTACCAATTAGAGGGAGCTACGGATGGTGTTAAGGGGTCTAAAGGTAGAGGGAATATTATGCTTCCTAAGAATCCTTGCAATCTTATCAGTGGTCTCTTGGATGAAAGGGAGATGAACCCCTGAGACTCGATCTTTACGGTCTTTCTTGACCAATGAATTCTTGTTGTCTTTAAGGAAATCTTTCTGATCGAGGTGCCTACTATAATTGTTATTAACAAAGACATTAAGGAGATGGACCTTCTCTTTATAAGGACGGACCAAAAATCTTTCTTTCCCTGGTAAGTGTTTCCCACCATTCATTCCACTCACTCGAGTTATTTCATAAAACAGAGATAAGAGTTATTTCACACTCTTTTGGCAAAACCTATTGAGATTCACTTGTGATATATATATTCCTCGATGGAGTCCTTGATATATTGATCAAGTTTTGATTCCTTGGAGATTAATCAAAGCAAATAAAACATGAGTACTCTTAATTCCAAGTTCAATGCCTCTGATGGTGGACACGGGGAAAGGGAGGGGTTGCTATCGGGGTCATTGCTCCAAGTTCATTGTCTCTGATGATGGACAAGGCAAGGGAGGGGGTTGCAGTCGTGGTTGTAGAGTTTTCTCTTTTACATTATATTTAGGGAGTTCAAAGCAATTTGAATGGAATCATTGTCGTCACTCAGTGTAATGGATTAAGTGTGATAATGGATAAAATGAAGTAATTATTTATGAGCATTTTTTCTTGAACGAATATTAGGATCCATTTTATCATATAGAAAACTACACACATTAAAAACAACTCAATATTTCATGTGATATTCATATTGTATGCAACTTATTTTTCATTAAAAACAATTTACTTTTTTCATGTGACATTCTATTTTTGTTAAGATTTCTTCTATTTCTAATTTGAATTACTATTGTAATTTAAAATAAAGCTTCCAATAACTCTTAATTTACCAATTGTGGAAGGACATCATAAGAAACATTCACAATATGATATGAAGAACAAATGGGTACCTACTTCATATGCATTAAAAAATGATTCTACTACTTATTTTGAATTACAAGTGTAGTCTTAGTTGGATTTCCAATATATCTTAAACCATATTTTCATTTTATTTTTTTAGTAATATTAAATGTTATTATTTCCTATCTCATTTTATGGTTAACATTGTAATAAAATATGCATTGTGTTATAGAATTAGTGCTAACATGTAATATTGATTTTTTTCCAGAACGCTACAAGTAATGACCACGAAGATGATGATACTAACTATGTTTAGATTACATCATATATTAGAGATGATGATGATAATAATGGAAATGGCGTTTGTGATGATTATGTGAATTATATTATCATGACGGTCAGGATGATGATCATGAGGATGATCTTGATTATGGTTTTCGTGGTGCTAGCTAGTCATGCGTTATTTTTTATATTTAATTGCGATGTCTTAACATGGTAATCATACATTTGTATTTTAGTTGATTCGAATAATGATGATTATAATATCGGTACTATGTTGTTACCTTATGAATATGTTGAAAATTGTTTACATTTTTTTATGAAGAATTATTGTATATGATGAGATTCCTATTTTTTTTATGGATGTTGTGAATTTACCTTAGAATAATGATATCTATGAAACATTTTTATTTGGTAATTATGCATTGAATTTTAGTTGATTTGATTAAATATGGTGATGATATTATCATATTTATCTTGTTATTTTATGTATATATTGAAAATTATCAACATTATTTTGATGGAGAATTATTATGTATAATGATATTACTATCTTTTGATGGATGTTGTGAGACTGAGTTTACCTTAGAATAATGGTGTTCACGAAAGATTTTGATCTGATAATCACACATTTGAATCTTAGTTGATTTGATTAAATATGATGAGGATAATATTAGTATTATCTTGTTACTTTATATATGTGTTGAAAATTGTCAATGCTTTTTGATGGAGAATCATTATGTATGATGATATTACTATTTTTTGATGTAATGTTGCGAATTTATCTTGAAATAATGATATCTACGATAAGTGTTGATTTACTAGTCATATATGTATATTGAACGTTTTCAATGAATTTTTTATGGAGAATTGTTATATATGTGGATACTGTTATCTTTTTTATGAATGTTGTCAATTACCCTTAAATTTGTTTACAAATATTAAGTTATCAATTTGAATTGGTATATATTCTTAAATGTGTTATACATGAAAATACCTCCTCATCATCTTGGAGGAGAATACTATGTTATTAGTTGAAATACCCCTTTCTCCTAGACTATATAAGATTATAATACAAGCTATGTAACATGAGGACCATGTTATCCTAGTCTATAACAAGTTGTCCCCTTAATCTAACTTTTGTTACCAAAATTTCACTAGGAAAAAAGCTCAAGTTAAACATTCTTGTTCACTTTCAGAAACTCATATGGTGGAATGTGATCTCTTTATCCTCATATTTAGCTTTTTCCTAAAATCGAAAAGCCTACAAAAGCAAGAAAGAGCCATAAAGCATGGGGAAGCTTTTTCCTAAGAATAAAAGCATCTAAAAAGTGGAAAAGGCCATTTTTATATGAGGAAACATTATTCACCCAAAATATTTTTCCCAAATTGAACTAATGGGGAATTTGGGAAATATTCATAACCTTCACTTTCCTATATATTGGAGGCTTACCCATCGAGAAAAGGATGGGAATTATTGTATTGTCACGAGAAAAGGATGGGAATTATTGTATTGTCACAATGCTGAGATCTATCTTGAGAGGGAGAGTTTTGGAGCTAAGAGTTGGGGGAGGTGTTGCTGCAACTGCATCTGATGGTTATAACTTTCCTCCAGCTCCTTTATTAATATAGACCAGTTATTCTTCCTTCCATATGTTATTATTCATTATTTACCTATTATATTTAACTAATGAATGTATGGGAGTTTGATTTATATTTATTTATTTAGTAATATTTATATGTTTCTCATAGTTTCTATTATCAAGATATTATGTTGTGAAGGTTTCTTTGTTATCTCTCTTATGTGTAGGACCAAGCCTTGGATCTAGTTAGGAGCGCTTCCTAGCTACACTAAAAACTCCAACAAGACATGCATGAAAGGACTAACAAGAATTCCTTCTCTTTTTCTTAATATATACTCTACATCTTGATCTACTAAGAATCCTTAGCCTTAGAATAACCTTTCTCTTAATCGGTTTGTCCTAGGTTTCTGGGATAATCTGAAATGGTTTTATGTTCATCTAACGGTGCATTAAATCCTACAACAAAATGATATTTACAAATTGTAATATATTTCACTATGTCATTGACATTATTAAAATCAACCTCGTAAAGGGGTTCATAAATGGAAATAAAAGTAAAAATCTAAACAACAAGGCAAAAGTGGATGTAACCATGGATGCCAAATTGGGAGTATAATTGGATGTTAAACTAGCCATCAAAACAAGATGCAAACAATGACACAAAAAGGGTTTTAAAGGAGAATTAAAAAAGTGTGCAACACTAGAAAAAAAGAATGGTACAAAAGAGGGCATACAAAAGGATACCAAATTGGGCGTAAATAGGGATGCAAAAATGGACATCAAAAATGAGGATGCAAAGAATGGTGTAAAATTAGGATGCAAAATTGGGTGCAAAAAGGATGTAAGAAAAGACACAAAACAAGATATAAAATGGGTCTAAAAAAGGGTGAAACCAAGGATGCCAAAAATGATGCATAACTAGATGTAAATTCAAACTAAAATCTAGGTGAAAAATGAGATGCAAATGTCGACACAAAATGTGGTAGAAAAAATGATGCAAATTTGGATTCCAAAAAGGATGCAAAATTAGACACCAAAAAGCATGCAATTTTGGAAATAAAAAATGGTGCAAAATTGGAAACAAAAGTAGAACAAATGGTCCAAAAATGGGCATAAAAATGGCTCAATTTTGGATGCACATTGAGATGTAACATTGGGTGCAAAATGAGGTGCAACAAATGATTCCAAACTTGGTGCAAAAACAAATGAAAAAGTAGATGAAAAAATGGCTCAAAATTGAACGTAACGTTGGACACAAAATAGGATGCAAAGGTGGACGCAACACATGGTTCAACATAGGATGCAAAATCTGGTGCAAAATAGGATGCAAAAAAATGAGATAAATAAAATGCAAAAGTGGATGCAAGAAATGGTGCAAAAATGGATGAAAAAATTGGCACTAAATAAGATTCAACATATGGTGCAAAATTGGATGCAAAAAATGGTGTAGAAAAAGGCAGAAAAACTGAAGCAAAAATAGATGTAAAAATAAGTACAAAATTAGAAGCAAAAAATGGCATAAGACTAGATGCAAAAACTTGCACAAACTGGATGCAAAAAAAGGAACTAAATCATATGCAAAAGATGGTGTAAAGCTCGATGCAAATTACAACACAAAACTAGAAGCAAAGAATGGCACAAAACAGGAAACAAAAAATAGATCAAAAAAATGGCACAAAACTAGAAGCAAAACCTGTTGTAAAACCAAATGCAAATCTTGGTGCAGAAAATGATGCAAAATTTGACATAAAAAAAGATGAAAATTTTGGCACAAAAAATGACGCTTTCAAAATTGTACAGTAGAGCCAGATTTAGCGCCAAGCTGCTCATCCCAATTGAGAAAAAAATGCACTAAAATCTGGTGTTAAATCTGGCGCAAATTGCATGTTTTTTCATAGTGGTATATATAAATAAGATCAAGCCCTTTCATCTCACTCATGTTCAACTTTTCACTTTTTTCCATTTCTCTTTCACAACCTGACGAACACACAAAAACAGGGGATCGGGATTCGATCCTTGATCTACAGTGAGCACTCAACAAAATGAGTGTTTTTAGCATAAAGGATAACAAAATTATAACTGATACGGGTGATTTTCTATATGGAGTTATTTATTAAAGAACGTATCATGAAGTGTACTATGATAACTGACTGACAATAGATGATGGATGAAAAACAAGACCACCAGGATGGTGGAAAATGGTGAATTCAGGAGAACATTGTAAGGGTTTAGGGTAAAACCCTAGGTTTTACTACAGCAACTCTTCGCAGGCACCTAGAACTGGGCAACCGACGACCGACAGTCTCTCCGTTTCTGTTGCAGCTGCACCCATCTCTACTTGCCGACAGTAACTGCTAACAGCATGGGAAATTCTGTGGATGTCGAGGAGCTCAATTTTATCGAGAACCCTTTCCCCGACTGTGTCATTTTCGGAAACCCTAATCTCATTTCACCAGCATTTGGCTCATCTCCCCTGTCTGGTCCTGCTCCGTCAACTTCTGCGCCAGTGATTTCCTTTCCGGGGCACAGTACAGCTCCTCTGTTTATCGGGTCCCTTTCTATTGAATCTCTTACTCTGGACTGCCCCCCTTTATCTCCTGGTACTCTCCATTTTCTCACTACAAACGCTCCTCCCTCACCCTCATTTGACCCTAATCCACCGGCAGACCATCTCCATTCATCCGCTTCGACCATTTTCTCTACGCCGCCTGAAGATCTTCAAGCACCTGAGGCTCCAAACCCTCCCATTTCAGCGCACTCTCCATCGGTCTGCTTTGAAACCCTGCAGTAAAAGTCAAGCCTGCGGCCCATACCTCTCTAGAAGGTTCTCCTAATCCGTTAGCGGATCATCCATCTACCCCACGCAGTGGAAAGTGAAAGATGAAGTGTGTAAAGGTGACCAAAAAGGACATCATGATTCGGTTTGGCGAGACCTCTGCTATTGGGGAAGCTGCATACATGGAAAACACTGTACTGGTCAGACACGTTCAAGGTAGAGCATATTCAGTAGTCAGACTCACCCTATGGGTCTGTGAGATTTGGGGAGGTATGCTTAAGGAACTGCCCGAGGTGCAGGTCTTGCCTAGAGGATGGTTTGCTCTTCACTTCACAAAAGAAAACTATATGGACCTGGTCCTTGCAAGGTACTGGCACATTGAGATGGCTCAAGTACTCCTCAAGAGATGGAGTCCCCTCTTCGACCCAAAGAGGGAGAAAATAGGGGCAGGGCCACTCTACGTTCGCTTGTCAGGGCTTCCATTGCAGTACTAGTGTGAGGAGGTTTTCATCAGAATTGGAAATGCCCTCGGCACCTACCTGGACCATGATCGAACTTTCATGCAATCAAAGAACAGAACCCTTGCTCACATCCTGGTTCATTTGGATACTCTTGAGGGACTGAAAGAGAAAATCACTCTGCAATGGGGGAAATATACCAGGGTACAGATCTTGGACTATGAAGGTGTTCCCTTCTGTTGTAGGAGATGTCACAAAATGGGGCACATTTTTAAAGACTGCCCAATTATCAAGAAACCAGAGGACCCTCCGAAGGCACCTCCTACTTCTACAAGGATTGATTCGCTGGCTCTAAATCGCTCTCCTATTCCGGGTCCTATCCCTTCGGTTAGCAACGTCTCCCCGAGGACGGTGGAAGCAATGCAAAGAATGCCATCGCCACCCCTCACTAGAGCTTGGGCCGCAGCTGAAGCACAAAAGCATCGGGTATTTCTCTGACCTCTTACCCTCCTTCAATTGCTTATTTCTCATCTTTTGTTTCATCCACCATAAACACTTCTATGGCACACTGCTCTATGGCTACACATACTTCCATTACCACCACCGCGCCATCTTTGCACTCTCTATCCACCACCTCCACCTCTCCATCATCAAACCGTCACTCTACATCTCACAATTACAACCTTCACTCACATACTCTATCTGGTGGTACCCCGTCACATTTCGCTAGTTTGGGACTCACCCAACCTGGTTCGGTCATCCTTTCATCCCCGAGGAGGAAATTAGACCTCTCCAAAGCCATCAAGCAGGCAGGGGTAGAGGTCGCCTCTAGCAAATAATCCACTCTAGATGGGGTTCTTAGAGCACTGAACACCTGGGGTAGGGTTCGCCCATGAAGTGTCTCTCATTCAATTGCAGAGGCATGGCTAGTGCCTCCAAGAAACTAGCCTTGTGCAGGATTTTTGATGTAGAAAATTCTGACATTATCATGCTCCAAGAAACCCTACATGAGGCCGATATCATCACCAGCTCATTAAGTTCTATAGCTCCTGGTTGGAATTTTTTGGCAATGGATGATGTGGGTCGATCAGGGGGCCTCGCCATTGGATACAATCCCCATAACATCAGGGTTTTAGCATCCTAGGGTGGCCATGGTTTCATTGGTTTAGACCTTTATTCTGCAGAGCTTGGTATTAACCTAAGGGTTATTAACATTTATGATCCCTGTCATCAGCGGGAAAATTTATGGCAACACCTGCTTGATCTCTCGATTTTTTCCCCTGATCACATCATCCTAGGAGGAGATTTCAATTTCTCTTTGGGTTTTGGAGAATCTTGGGGGTCAATGGCACAAGTGGACTATATTACCGGATATATGTCCAACCTTCTAGAACAACACAATTTGGTGGATGTTCCTATGAATAAGCCTCTTCCTACTTGGCGAAACATAAGGGTGGGTGAATCTGCACTTGCTAGAAGATTAGATCGGTTTCTAATAAAGGTCCCCCTTATGCATCAATTGCATCACTACAAAAAATGGGTTGGCTCAGGGGGCATCTCAAATCACTCCCCCATTTATCTGGATGTGTTTGGTCCTCATTCCAAACCAAAAGCCCCATTTAAATTTAACTGTGTTTGGCTACATGATCCTGAGTACATTAACATGGCCTCAGAATTCTGGGCTACCAAACCGATTGATAGATATGATTCCTTGACTAAAGGTTTCTATCACAACCTGTCTCAGCTCAAGCATCTATCTATCAAAGGGGCTAAAGAGAAACATCAGAGGGAGGAGTCTCTATTAACACATATTGAATCTGAGTTGAGCATATTGCTTGATGATTGAAACCTAGGTTTTGCTTCAGCAGACGACAAAACTCACATGATTGAGCTAGAAAACCAAAAGGTTGGGATCTTGAAGGAGAAAGAGGAATCTCGGTGCCTCAAAATAGAGCTATTTGGTTAAAAGCAGGTGATGACAACACAAGATTCTTTGAGGATTTTGCAAAAGGTAGAAAAGTATCAAACACTATATGGAACTTACCTCTGCCTTATGGGGGAGTAGCTGATACTTTCAACAAACTCTCCCATCTTGGCACCTCACATTTCAGGAATCTCTACAAAAACCCTCCAGGGTCAAATCTGGCTGATATCATCAATGTGGTTGGACATTTTCCAAGATTTGTAAATGATGATGAGGCCGAGGAGCTAATTTCTCTTGTTACTGTAGGCGAATTAGAAGGAACACTAAAATGGTACAAAAAGGACAAGAGTACTGGACTGAACGGGTGGATGATATAATTCTATCTTGCATTCTATGAACTATTTGGGAATGATCTGTTAAAAGTTGTGGAAGAATGTAGAATGTCTAGATCTCTATATAATGTTGTTAATTCAACCTTTATTGCCCTTATTCCAAAATCCGATACACCTTCCTCTTTCAATGACTACAGGCCTATCTCATTATGTAATTATCTATATAAAATCATTTCCAAGGTCATTGTTAATCGTCTTCGGCCCATTCTTTCCCGATATATTGCCCCCCAACAATTCGCCTTTCTTGAGCACCGCCAGATACATGAAGCCATTGGCTCGGCCCAAGAGGCCATCCACTAGATCCGGACTAAACACCTTAAGGGCATCATCCTAAAGATCGATCTGGCAAAAGCCGTTGACCACGTCAGCTAGCTCTACATTAAGATGCTTCTCATTCACCTGGGTTTCCCCCATGATTTCATTGCTTGGATTATTACCTGCATTACCTCTCCTACCTACAGTGTCCTCATCAATGGATCTACCTCCCATTTCTTTCATGCAGAGAGGGGACTCAGGCAAGGTTGCCCTCTCTCCCCCCTTCTCTTTCTAATTGTCATGGATGGGCTTAGTCATTTGTTGGCCTTTGCCAAAAGAGATGGCAGCCTCCGGGGCCTTAAGATAACTGACTCTTGTTTCCTTACTCGCCTGCTATTTTTGGATGATGTTCTCATATTCCTAGATGGGAGCATTTGGGACTCTCTCACTTTTTCCAAAATTCTCTCTCTCTTCTCGTCAGCTACAGGTATGCAGGCAAATCATGCAAAATTTGTTGGGTGTGGAGCATGATTATTTAGAGGTCTTTGTTTTAGCTAGATGTATACCCCAGGAAGTTTGTACACCCCTCCACGTGGGGGAGGGGGGGGTGTGTTGGGGGGGGACTTGTCCCCCTACGGGGGTTCGAGGGGGCCGACCCCCCCCTGGCTAGGGGGTCTAGGGACTAGCGGTCCCCCGACAGGGGTTTCGAGGGCAGCACCCCCGAAGCTAAAAATAGATGTAAAATTGCCTTGTAAAAG
>APFE030161633.1:20000-36307 GCA_000404065.3 Pinus taeda
ATGAAATAAAATCTATAATGAAATAAAATGTTTCTTTGATCCTTTTAGAGTGAGCTCAATTCTCTTAAGAACAAAGTGACAAACTATTCCATAAATTCATATACCACATTAAGACAATTTATATCTAAAACTATAGAAAGAAAACTTTATTCTATTACATCATAAGTTAGGATACATGCTCCAAGAGTCCTCCCTTTGGAATGGAGGAGGTACTCCTATTTATACAAAAACATAAGCAATTAACACATTAATGGAGATCCACTAATCCCTCCTAGATCCACAAATCCTTCATATGGTTACAACCAATATCAGACACATATTCTTTTATCCATGACTTTTCCCCATGAGATATGTTTTACCCCCATCCCAAATCTCCTTCAAATCTTCAAGAGAATTCGAATTTGAGTCTTGGAGGTCACATAAGAGTGTCTTAGAACCTTCCAAATCACCTACACATGTCACCAAACTCATTCCACCTTTAGGTATAAGCAAATACATGTTATTTTTCTATCTTTTAATCATAAATTCACTTTAAATACATAAAATAAATAACTTTGGAAAATGAGAATATGAACCCACTTGGTAATGGAAATATAATGATAATGTGATGAAATGAGGTGACAAAATGAGGTAAATGTGAAAATAGAGTGAAAGTGTATGCTAATTTGGTGACCCAACATGCCCCCCAGCTTAATTATTGCATGTCCTCATGCAATCTATTGCATTGATTTACTTTAATCATGATTTGATCTTTTGAATTGTCTTCCTTTTATATGAACTTTCGCTGATGTTAATTATTCTTTCATCTCCACATAATCATTTGATGACTTTGGTCCTTTTGAAAAGTGTCCTTTTGAAAAATATTTGATTGCAACATATTACTTTCGTCGGTTCTTGTGTGGCAACCAACTTTTATTAGTATTGGTTCTTGTGTAACAATACTTTTGTTATTTTTTGTGTTGCATCAAAAGACTTTGAAAACATTTAATCAACCATTCATTCTATGATCATCATTTGCAAAACATGTAACATTTTGAATCATAATGCAATAGTAGTTGTTTGGAAAAGTATGTTGGTTAGGATGGCATGTGTATAAATGACATATATGACATATGAAAGGTGATAATGGAATATGAATGTGATATATATCGCGAAATGTGAATATGAGGTATGAACATGAATTCCCCCTCCAACTAGAGATATGACAATGTGAAAAAGGAAGTGAGGAACTTTCCAAAGTTACAATTTTAAGCATTTTAAGGAATTGCATTACTAAAATTTAGAAAACCACATACCTTCACTAAACCTCAATGTACATGAGTGGTGGATGCTGATGTTTTTGGATCATGGAGTATGTAAACAAAGGAATTTGGATCTTCCTCTGTGTTCTCTTTACTGATGACAAGGATTGAATATTTATTACTGCTATAACAAATTGATCTGCTGCAAATTGTTAAAATGATATAGTCTTCAATCATTACAACACTCGATGGTACAATTCTAATCATGCAAATAAATGTGTCGATGTCAAGCATGAAGAGAAGTCATTGGATTACCGACCATTGATGCATGTCGTTATCCAATGCGAGGGAACTCACCATTAATGTCAATGAGTACCAAGGTACTTAAGTACATCTTGCGAAGAGTGAATATATGAATTAATGTCGAGCCACTTGCAAGATGCAATGATCAAAGGACATTGGTGTATTCCCATGATTGTTTGCGAGAGAGCCTATCATTAAGGCATACAAGCCTCAAGGTACTACTAAGGACTCTAGCCTTGAACCTAGATAATGTGCTGATGTCGATAGGCTAAGACTTGTTAGAAGGGAGGCTTTAAGGAATCCTCCATCATCTAACTCGAGCATGAAACAATAATTTTGGAGGATTATGGATGAGAAATCTTACAGTGGATCAAGGTTTATTTGGAAAAATGAAAAGGAAATGGCATGAATTAGCTTTGTAGAGGAGCTTAATGTTTTTATTGATGGGTTACAAGTTAGTGAAAATGAGGCAGGAAAATGACTGTGAAGGAAAATTTATTGACTGAAAAAGTGAGAATGCAATGAAGGTTTTATTTACTGAAAAGGGAGGAATACAATGATGAATGTAAAGGGAAATGAGGTGAATGTTTTATTGAATGAAGAAGCATGGATGCAATGGAGACATTGGCATCTGAAAGGTTTACAAGTGATGGATCTGATTTGACATCATGTGCTCATGCATTGATATTTCATCTTTGTTGTTGCTTTGATCATTTTTTTGTGAAAGAAATGTGGTATTTGAGAGGATTTTCAATGATTTTATAGATATGATGACATTCTCCCCCTTGGCTTACCTAAAATCATGTCCTCATGCTTTAAATGGGGTCTTTAAAAGACAATGTTTGCTTGTGGTCATTTGTTTATCTTCCTGGAACCTAGAAAAACTTAGTACTTTTTTTGCAATTAAATGGAAATTCATCATAAGAGAGAGGTGATCAATCTCTCTATTTATGACATTTACAAAAAAAACTGAGAATTGGTACTAATAAAAAAATTCATGAAAGAAAAACTGAAAGAATTTATACCTGTGTCGAAACTAGTGCCTCATTTTACTTGTTATATCTTGTCAACAATTTCTTCATTATTTAAATGTTTCAAATTCTGATGATATCTTTCTCATTATGTAGATCTCATCGAGATCTTTCCAATGACGCTTGAATCGTTGAAATCCGATGTCGTATGAGAAAGTTGTGCTTATTTGAAATTTGGGTGAAACGGTGAAGATTGTCATAAGGTCTCTCAATTGCAGGATTGCACCCTTCCTACATCTAAAAATCTTGTCTACCTTCTTTAGCTGAGCCATGACATAAAATTTTCCATTTTGTAACGTCGTTGGCTTTTGTACCTGCAAGACTCAAAGAAACGTGATCATATAAAAATACTTTATGAAACGAAAACGCATGTCTACAGGATTCAATCTCCCACCTACAGGATTCTCTTCAAGGCATTTTTCAAAACAATAATCTTGTAGATGAAGCACCATTATCGTTCTCCTTCTTGATCCATTTTCAAATGAGTTGATAGATGGAGGGTGACATGGCAAATGGATGATGTGACATGCTGACTATTTGACTGATGATATGACGATGAACGTGTAATAGTGGCCAATGTTGTGCTACCATGTGGTGGCAAAAGTTTAATTAATGTATCAAAATTAATAAATTCAATCCCCACAATATTTGAACTCATGAACCTCCATTATGAAATTTGGATGACTTACCAATAAATAACAAGTCACATTTATGATTTTAATGGATTTTTGGATATTTAATTATTCTAAAAATGAAAATTGAAACAACAACTTGACAATTGGCCAATCTAAATCCAAGATTTTTAGGAAAATATGATTCATAAATATTTGCCAAATCATTTTTCATATCTTTTGAATTCATCATTTCCAAGATTTTTAAGAAAATGGGATTCTGAAATATTCGCCAAATCATTTTTCATATCTTTTGAACTCATCATTTTTCCTGAGGAAGTGGATTTTTTGGGAAATATATATATATATATATATATATTGTTGCCAGGTGTAAGCATGGAGAAAATATCATTTCTGAAAATTATGCAGCAAGTTTTTTAGATAATTAATTATTTTTTTATTTTAATTATTAAAAAAAATTATTAATTTTTAATTTATTGATTGATTTTTTTCCCTGCAGTTTGACAACACTGTTGGTGGCTGCCTGGTTCTGTGGCTGGGTGGTTGGTGGTGTGGCCTTTGGCTGCTCGCTCCGTTTTAAATTGAAAAACCGTGTTGTTTTTTTTTTTCACGAACCTCGCAAATAAGACTCCATAGTACCTAGAAATCTATCAAACGGTTATGAATTTTGAAGAAATTTCACACAATAAACATAATTCACCTCATTCTGAGAAAAAACCATGTTTTAGATTTTTGAGATTCGTTTTCATTTTGTCGCAAAATGCATTTTAAAAATGACGTCTTTAACCTTTGTGAATTTGGCCTATGCCAGGTGATTTTATTTTTATTTTTTATTTTTTGTAATGAGAAGAATGCATATCTATCTTTAATTTTTTCAAAATCGCACATAACACATAACATTTGCAGCAATTCATTTCGTTTTCATGAATTTTTTTTATTTGTTTAAATTTGTTTTATTCTCATTTTTGTCTTTGTGTTTCTATTTATTTTTATTATTTATTTGTTTTTTAATGTTGTTGGTTTTGTATTTTTTAATTAAGTTTTATTTCAAATTTGTTTGAATAGGAAATCTTTTTGTTTTTGTTTTTAATTTTCACATTGTGTTTCATTCACTTTTAAAACATTAAATTTTTATGTCATTTTTAAAATTTAATGAAACATTTAAAAAAAAATTATGTTACATTTTAAAATTTATTTTATTATATATTTTTAAAAGAAACAAATAGTGAAAGAGATTTTATTTTTTTTGTTTTTGAACAAAAGATATACTAACATGAAAATTATTTTTTTGATCTTCCGGGTCACATAAAACGCAAGAGGAGAGCATACTCAAGTTTTTATTGGTTGATTCCTTTCTTTTAAAAAAATTGAATGCAAAACATAAAATGAAAAGAATCGATCTCTTACGTGAAGGCATTCTTCCACCTTCGCTTGTGCTCCTCGTTCACAATTGTTTTTATTGAAATTTTTCCTGCCAAGGATTAGTAGATGTGCGACTCTTATTGTACCACAAAATCACAAATTTATCCTAAAAGCCAAAAAAACTTGATTTTTTATTTGTTCATCCTATTTTATTGAAAAATAAATCAAATATTCTTTAAGAATAAGAGAATTTCCAATGCATCCATTTGCGCAACAAAATCATGAGTAGACTCATATCCAAGTTTGAAAAGTAAACCCTATTGAGTTCTTGCACACGATCATGAAGACTGACTAGTTGAAACCAAATTTGAATGTGATCTTTAGTTTTTTTATTTTCTTCAACTGTCATAGCACGAAGCTCTTCAGATCTTGTTTTTGCAATTGGATTTTTTTTTTTTAGGGGTTCTTGATTTTAATGTTCTAAATGAAAAATTCCTATATGCATCTAACCCCAAATGAAAATGACCTTAAAAGAAAATGTTTCCTAAACAATCCTCCTAACTTAGTTACACCTAAGTTTGCTTCCCCAACAACGGCACCAAAATGTTGGGTGATTTAATTGTTTGTTAAATCCCTATTATTTAATTGTCAACCCAGGGGTTTCGTAAAACTTAGAAGCAAACAAAAATATATGGGACTTCAGATGCAACTATAATCAGCTTTAGAAGATAAGTTATGGAAACTGAAGGGAATGCAATTATAAACTAATTAGAAGTGCATATTACAAATATAAAATTTAACTAAGTAATTTCTAATTCATTGTGTAATAAGCAGGAGAAGTGGCTCCTAACTTAGGAGAACCAGATTTGTCCTTCTTCTAAAATACTACTTCATGAACAGATATCAAAAACCACTAATGGACAATGGACAATAGCTTAAGATGCATAAACAAATAATAGAATAGGCTCCTAACTAAGGAGGTCCTTGTTGTTCTTCATTACAAATTCATTCAACATTAATGCCATCGTTGGAAAACTGAAAATTCAGAAAATCACTTGAAACTAGAAAAAGAGAATGAATTTCAACTATTACTCCTATCAAATGGAAGAGAGCCTAACTTAGACCCTCGTTTGTCCTTTCATATGCTAATAAGATTTAAACTAAAATTCATTCATTAATAATAATAAAAATCTTCAAACATCTAAGTAATTAAATGAAAATAAAATCTATAATGAAATAAAATATTTCTTTGATCGAGTAAGCTCAATTTTCTTAAGAACAAAGTGACAAACTATTCCTTAAATTCATATACTACATTAAGACAACTTACATCCAAAACTATAGAAAGAAAACTTTATTCTATTCCATCATAAGTTAGGATACATGCTCTAAGAGTCTTCCCTTTGGAATGGAGGAGGTACTCCTATTTATACAAAAACATAAGCAACTAACTCATTAATGGAGATCCATTAATCCCTCTTAGATCCACAAATCCTTCATATGGTTACAACCAATATGAGACACATATTCTTTTATCCATGATTTTTCTCCATGAGATATGCTTGACCCCTATCCCAAATCTCCTTCAAATCTTCAAGAGAATTCGAATTTGAGTCTTGGAGGCCACATAAGAGTGTCTTGGAACCTTCCAAATCACCTACACATGTCACCAAACTCATTCCACCTTTAGGTATAAGCTAATACATGTTATTTTTCTAACTTTTAATCATAAAATTCACTTTAAATACATAAAATAAATAACTTTGGAAAATGAAAATATGAACCCATATGGTAATGGAAATATAATAATAATGTGATGAAATGAGGTGAAAAAATGAGGATAAAGGTGAAAATGGAGTGAAAGTGTATGCTAATTTGGCAGCCCAACAATGTCGTAGGGATTACATATTAATTCCACTAACTCATGGTAAGTATCATGCATATTGGATTGTTTTAATGTCATATTGCATATACTAGCAATTTCCCTAAAAGGTGCAAAGATACACCGAAGGAATAGAACATTTGGGAATATTATCCCCCAATAATATAGCCAAAAATAAGCTCATAATTAAATTTTAGAATTTGAAATCAGGTACATAAATTTTAAAAAAATGCCTTTTAATAACACAAATAATCATAATTTGTAATGTAAAAACCTCTAAATCTTACAGCTTTTTTAATTTTAAATATATAATTTCAAAATAATAATCAAGATTTTCACAATTTTACACGCTAACATTTCACCCTGTTTTCAGAAACTGTGTTTGTGATTGGCCAATGATATATTTATTATTATAATTCATGTTTTGCTTGTGAAAGATACACGTAACGAACTATTGTTGTGGCTTTTGTATTATTTTGTGTGATTGTCATGACTATTGGTAAGATAAAATAGACTGCATAATATTATTCTAAAGTCTTGTTGGTTGTAGTTGAGTGATTGTCGATTTCTGCATGTGATTGTTGAATACTTTTGTGTTCAAACCACATTTGATTATTTAAAATTAAGAAGTGGAGATAATCTGTATAATACCTTATTCACTTATACTCATTGCAATAATAAGACATTTGCTTTCATACATGTCTAAAGAGATGGGGAAAGAGCTGCAGGATCAGATGGATGAATTAATTATGTCTTGCGCTTGACAAGATGAGATTGACAACATTTGATAGGTCAATGGATTGATTTACAATGTCTAGTTTGTTTGAGAAGGCAATGCTCTAACTTATTACAGTATCTAGATTGCTTGAGAAGGCAATGCTCTAGCTTATAACTCTATCTCTATTTTTTAATATGTTTCAGGGTTCCAGTTCTATAAATTCTATTGCATTGGCAGTGAAACATAATTCCACAATGGTTTCTCTGAATATCCTTAGAAAATCAACAATGTCAATGTCATTATTGTTTAGGAATTTAGACTTCTGTGATCCATAACATTGTTTAGAGAATCTTCGGTGAAATCACATAAATAATCATTTGTCGACGCGTTTCGAACCAACCAGTGTGGTTCATCGTCAGGATAAGTTGAAGAACCGATCCAGTTTAGCATGTTAAATAGTTTGGGCAGAGACTCTAATGGCTAGATTGATAACAGCTAAATCTGACCTTATGGCCCCAGTGAAATAATTTAATATTCTTGCTATATTTTTAATTATTATTATTCCCAGAAATTAGATAAATTAGGTAAAATTTTAGGTAAAAATATATAAATAAAGTACTCCTACCGGTTAGAAAATCATTTGATTATTTAAATAGTTTATTAATAAATATAATTGTTTTATTAATAATAATATATACATACTATAAATGTTCCAAATTAGGTTAAAATGTATATATATTTATTTAATAATAATTTATATTTCCAATCTAATGGTTTCGCTTGAAAGTAAATTATTCAACTATATAATAATAATCCCATATATACATATCTAATTAAAATCATCAAAGCAAAAATAAAATAGTAAATTATTTCCTAAATATTATTATTCCAATTATAATATTATACCTATGTAATTAGGTAAAATTATTAATATATAATGGTTCGAAATTTATTTATCGAATATATAATATTAGGTAATTTGGAAGGGATTAAAATAAACTAATTCATATATTATTAGGATGTTAAGTTTAAAAGTTGAATATATAAAATATATTCAACCTTTTAAAATTAAAATATATAAACTATTTTTAAAAACTAAATATATAATAGAAAATTATAATTAGGTAAATTATATTGCTATAATGGTTGGTCATTTATTTCTTTACTATAATTGAATATATATATTATAGTTATAATATCAAGTTCATTAGGATAAAAAATAATCTTAGAGTATAGCTTAAAAAGATAATTTATTTAGACTATATCATAATGATTTATTAATTGTTTATTATTAAATATATATAACGTTATAATCGTAGGTTATAAGATACTATTAATGGTATATTATTTATTAATACTTATTTTTAATTCTATTGGTTTAATAGTATATATAAATATAATTGAAATCATTTAATAAATTATCATAATATTTAAGTTTGAATGTACCCAAATAATATCCGTTAAAAATTAATTGTAAATAGGTAAATAAATTATTACATTTAATGGTTCGAAATTTATTTATTAAATATCTTATTAATAGCTAATAATATAACGAATATTATTAGGTAATTAAGATAATAGAAAATTAAACTACTTCAACCTACCATTAGGATGTTAAGATTAAAAGCTAAATATATATTAAAATTATAATAAACCAAGGGAAAAAAAGGACCAACCACAGACATCACCTCTAAGGGGAGGGAAAAGGAAACCCTGAGACCTTAGAGAAGAGGGAATGATGAGGCTAGGAAGACAGGGCTGGAACCTAGCAACTGCTAATCTTCCAGCCATCATCCCTATTAAGATTTTTCGGCCTTTTCTCAATCTCCAGGGCCTCTCTAAATTTTCGATGGTGAAATTGCGCAACTTTAGCAATGACTTGAGCCTCTTCAATACAGACATGATGCTTAGTCTTCTCGGCATGTTCAGCCAGGGTTGAGGACTTGGCCCTCCCATGCCTTAAGTCAGCTGAATGCTCGCTAATCCTTTGATTGATAGAGCGACCCGTCTCACCGATATATGGTGTCCTACAGGAACAAGGAATGACATAGATGCCCTTCATGTCTTTAGGGTCAATAGGATCTTTTACAGAGCTGAGGGAGCCACAGATAGTATTGAGAGGCCTAAAAGTTGCAGTTCTTGGGTGAAGGCGAGCATCGCAAGGGCGTGAATGAGACCCCATGGGATTTGAACCTGTGACTTGTCGACCACGAGGGAAATGAGGGCGTAGATGAATCAGAGAGAATAATGAAGGTGGTGAGTGGCCATTAAGGTAGAGCATAGCTAGCTGCGTCTCTTTCGGAATTGAAAACATATTAATTTTTATATTCAAATATAACTTAATAGGAAAAACAATAGACAAACATATGTCAAAAGGAGATAAAAAAAAAAAAAGGTAGACAATGCCTGAGCTAACAAATTTCAAAAAGGAACAACTTCGGTGTAGTTATTATTAATATTATTAGAAGTATTCTAAATTTGGATTTATCCAAATTTCTAGAAGATTTTAACTTTGGAATTTTCCAATGTAGAGAGAATTATATTTTATCCCTCTAGAGTCTAGCCTATTAGTAAATCTAATGTTAAAATAAAACTAACCTAATTTAATTATGAATTATTAAACTTTATCTTATTTTGACAAACTCAAAATGTTTAACAATACATTATATTATAACATACCTACCATACAATAAATATATCCCAATAAATATCATCCATTTTGTTAATCTTCTATTTATATAATTATGAAAATAAGTAATGACATAAATTCATTGAAATATTGAAATAATGTTTGGATATTTATTTCTACCATTGAAATCCATTATAAATAAACTAAACAAAAAGTTACTTTCAGTGTTCTATTCTAAATAGTTCATATTGGAATAGAATGAGTTTAGGCCTTTGCCTTTGGGTGTATTGTTGGATCTTTGTTTCTTATTGTAAGAACCATCATAAGAACCATTGTATAAATAAAAAACTTAAAAAAAAATATCATACTTTCATAAGGATTGAATATACTCGTGTCAAATAATTTTGAAAAAAAATAATCTAACCTTTGAAAGATTTTTTGTACTTTGTTTTTTGGCCTAAACCTCATGGTCATACTACTATTATTGTTTTCTTGTTTGAAAAAAAATAATCTAACCTTTGAAAGATTTTTTGTACTTTGTTTTTTTGGCCTAAACCTTATGGTCATACTACTATTATTGTTTTCTTGTTTGAAAAAAAATAATCTAACCTTTGAAAGATTTTTTGTACTTTGTTTTTTGGCCTAAATCTCATGGTCATACTACTATTATTGTTTTCTTGTTTGAAAAAAAATAATCTAACCTTTGAAAGATTTTTTGTACTTTCTTTTTTGGCCTAAACCTCATGGTCATACTACTATTATTATTTTCTTGTTTGAAAAAAAATAATCTAACCTTTGAAAGATTTTTTGTACTTTGTTTTTTAGCCTAAACCTCATGGTCATAGTACTATTATTGTTTTCTTGTTTGTATAATATTATAGTTACATTGATAGTAAAGAAAAGCCCTTCTGAGTGAGATATCTAAACAACCTTATTTCGTGAGCTACATAACACTAAACCTCAGCAAGCTACAGAACATGCTTGTTTTGCCATCCATAGAACTTCGCCAAACCTAGGCAGCGATCTTGGTCGTTGCATGAAAATTGAAACTATTCCTATTGAAACTATTCCTAGAGTCATAGTAGCACGTAGCATGGCTATGAACATACCATTAAGAAATTGGAAAATGTATCCATATAATTTACAAAAGGAAATTTAAATTTATATTATTAGTTTTTTAAATTCCTTGTTTCATCCATAGAAGTGTGATACCATGTAGACTATTAACTCAAATTTAAAATCCTACGCATGGTATAAAAAAAAAAAAACAAAAAACAAAACAAAAAAAATTCCAGCTCCATTCTACAATAAATATGTCTCTACGCATATTTATGTTTAAACTTGTATTAATAAATAAAAATATTGCTTATATTAATATTTTGTGGCTTAATCTTTGCAATTACTTCTCTTTAATGGGCCATCGAACTTGAGAGATTGAATAAGGTTCAAGCAGAAACAGTGTATTCACGGCAAATATGCTGAGAATACTATTATTAATTCTGCCCCTTCTGCATAGCCTGCCACTGTTTCCGGCGCCATTCTTTTGAAGCCATCCCTGCCATTCTTTTGAAGCCATCCCTACCACCACCTGGAGAAGTCGTTGATAGTGCCGCCCTTCCAAGCCCATGAGATTCGTAGAATGGAAATGGGGGAGAAGCGGTTCTTGGGCGAAGATGAGTCTATCAGGCCGTGAATGAGACCCTGCAGGGTTTGAACCTGCCACTTGTAAACCACGAGGGCAAGGAGGGCGTAGAGGAATCAAAGAGAATAATGAACGTGGTAGCCATTAAGACTGAGGAGGGATAATTGTGCCTCTTTGGAATTGAAAGAGGAGGGATAATTGTGCCTCTTTGGAATTGAAAACGGATTAGATGTAATTTAATGGAAAAACAACGAAGGATTCCAGAATCATCAACGTACCATTGAACACAACACATGTCACTCAATAGGCAAAAGGGTACACCCGCAGTAGACAAGTTGACAGTGGATATTTTTGGACCACTCAACCGAAATATTAATTTAAGGGGGATATTTTTGTTTTTAATGAATACTAGGGAAGTCCAAATGCAAAGAAACAGGTAAACATATATAAAAAGGCATTAATAAGATGAATAATCAACAACACATCAAATACAACGAGACATCAACTTTGGCATTTTCTCTTTATGATTAGGGTTATGTTTACAATATTTGTTCTCTATTCTTTATGACCCACTTATATGATTTATGATTAGGGTTATGTTTACAATATTTGTTCTCTATTCTTTATTTCTTTATGACCCACTTATATGATTTATGATGATTTATGATTGTATGACCCACTTATATGATTTATGATGATTTATGATTGTATGACCCACTTATAGGGAAACATATATAAAAAGGCATTCATAAGATGAATAATCAACACATCAAATACAACGAGACATCAACTTTGGCATTTTCTCTTTATGATTAGGGTTATGTTTACAATATTTGTTCTCTATTCTTTATGACCCACTTATATGATTTATGATGATTTAATAATCATTTATTTTTTATTTGTATATGGTAAGTTACTTTGAATCTATTTGTAGTTTTGCAAAAATTCAATGGATATGACCATGTAATCGTAAATGACTTTGATCACCCACTCAAAAATCGAAAATTAAAAATATCAAATATGTACTTTCGTGATGACTTCCAATAAAAGCAACCACGAGGCTTTTTTATGGCGAATAGACACCATACAAATTTACAACATTGTAATGTTTTTTTTCTCCCTTTTACCACAATTTAGTTATGGCACGACATTGAGTAGTGTTTTAATTAGTATTTATCCTTTTTAAGAGAGGTGGTAGCACAGCAGTGGTTGAATTATTAGGATTTTAGTGATTGATTCTTGACAACAATTACAATACGACCATGACAATGGTAGTAATAGAAAGTATTGGTTGGTCAACTTAATCAATAAGGTAATTAATTGGCAAAAATGTGATCTTTATATTTAGTTTTTTTTATGGTTAACAATTTTATTTAAAAGTAGATAAAATTAATCACATTCTATACATCTACTCATTAGAAAATAGTAATTTAGATTTTAAAAATAAAATTTATTTTTATTTTTATTTTTTAATATTAATTTTTTATAGAAATTCTAATAAATTTTATAAATTGTTTCAAAAATTTACAACTAATTGAAGTCAAATAAGTTTGATTAACAACCAATTGCAATATAACCTCCTTTCGGTAGGTTTAATAATTGTAGAATACAGATTAAAGGGAGATTGGACCTTTCAATAACAAAATGATAAAATGATAGCTATTAATAATAGACAAATGATTGTATACCACATAGTAAAGGGAGGTTAAACTTCTCAATGGGAAAATAAAATGAAAAATTTTGTTTAAATTCATAAAGTATAAAGAGATAATCGAAGTATACTCATTTTCTAATTGCGTCGAGAAGCGCTCTACAACCCAGTATAAAGGAGGTGTGTAAGCGTAATGTATGTAAGTATATGAAAAAAATTTAAATGTTGACAAAAATATATATGGGGAAAAAAACCAAAACAAAATTAAATACAACTTCATATGTTTTAATTAGCATTCAAATTAAAACATATATAAATGTAAAATGTAATATAAAATGCAAAATAAATGTAATTTAAAGTGTAAAATATAATGTAAAGTTAACATACTATTGTTTCTTTAACATGTTATTTATTTCTATATCATTATTGGCATAATAATTAATAATGTTGACTATTATTATCACAATATATTCTAATAAATATTAGTCATCTTCGTTATATGTATTTTTACATTATACCTTACATATATTATTGATTACACAAACTGACAATTCTCAATCATATGCATGGAGGGAAGAGGGGGGGAAGAGAGACAAAAAGAGGGGGAGAGGCGAAGAGAGATAGATAGATAGATAGATAGAGAAAGAGTGAGCGATATGGAGGGGGGAGAGAGAAATGGAGATATTGATGAAGCTAGAGGGCAGAGAGAGAGAGAGAGATGAGGGGAAGAGAGGGAGAGAGAGGAAGAAAGAGAGAGAGGAGGGGAGAGAGAGGGAGGGAGAGAGAATTGCAGTTGGAGGGGGAGAGAGAGGGAGGGAAGGACAAAGACACAGAGAGATACAGGAGGAGAGAGAGAGAGAGTGACAAGGGAGAGATGGAGAGAGAGAGTGAAGAGGGGAGAAGGAGGGAAGAGATAGAAGAGAGGAGAGAGAAAGGGAGAGAAGGGGAAGAGATAGAAGAGAGGAGAGAGAAAGGGAGAGAAGGGGAAGAGAGAGAGAGGGAGACATAAAGATGGAGTGGGGGCAGAGGGGAGAGAGAGAAAGAAAGAGGGATGGAGAAAGTGACAAAGTTGGAGGGAAGAAAGAGAGAGAGATTGGGGGAGAGACAAAGGGAGGGGGGAGAGAAAGAGAGATAGGGGAAGGAAGAGAGAGAGGACTTGAGAGAGAGAAGCAGAGAGGGACAAAGAGAGAGAGAGAGTCATTGTACATGTTTGAGGGGTGAGATAGAGAGACAAAGGAGAGGTAGATGGAGATAGAGATATAAATCAAAGGGAGAGAGGATACAAAGAGTGGGAGGGAAGGAGAGATAGATAGATATGGAAAGAGAGAGTTTGTGTGTTTGGGGGGTGAGATATAGAGACAAAGGAGAGATGGAGGGAGATATAAGTATAGATATAGATATAGATGGTAGGGGGAGAGAGAGGGGAAAAGAGAGAGACATAGAGAGGGAGGGAGAGGCAGAGAGAGAGAGAGAGAGAGGGGGGAGAGAGGGAGGGGCAAATAAGGAGGGAGATAGACACAACAATGGGGGGAGGAGAGAGAGAGAGGGAGGGGCAAAGAAGGAGGGAGATACACATAGATATGGAGGGGGGAGAGACAGGGAAGAAGAAAGAGAAACATAAAGACAAATATCGATACTATATAGTAGTATATAGTATCGAACATTATTAACCATGGAGAAAGAGGAAATAATATTTTCACAAAAGGCAAAGTTGGATTTAGAAAGCCGTGAATATTTTAGTTTTTCACTAAAATAGATGCATTAATTTAAGTGTAGTTGTTCGTTCATAATCTTATTTGATTGATTGCACTCGATGCATTGATTTCAGCATAGTTGTTTATTTCTAACCTTATTTGATTGCTTGCATTAGATGCATTGATTTCAATGTAGATGTTGATTTCTAATCCTATTTGATTGCTTGCATTAGATGCATTGATTTCAATGTAGATGTTGATTTCTAATCCTATTTGATTGCTTGCACTAGATGCATTGATTTTGACATGGACATTGATTTCTAATTTGATGTAACTAGATGTATGATGTACATCAATTTCAAAGTAATTATAATAATAATGTGCATTGATTCCAGTGTACAATATGAATTGATTTCCATGTTACAAAAAATCAACCATAAATAAAATACTTGAATTTCCATTTTAAATAAAATGTTTGCTTCTTGAAATTTAAACTACTTGCAATTAACTACATTCTTATTATTCCAATTTTCCATCATTCAACATTGTTAGTCACTTTGCATTCAAATGAGGTGATAGAAAACAACTATTATTGAAACTTACTTGGGGTTTAACACTCCATAAGTCACAATGATTGATTTTGGAGAAAACTACTATTAATATTGGAGAGCAAGAGAGACAAGGTATGATGTTTACTACAATAGCTTGAGTGAAAGATTTGAATGGTCAACGATTTCAACTGCCATTTTCATATGATCAATATGAAAAGATGGCAAAACTAACACGTGTGACAATAAGAACATTAGAAGAAAAAAGTTTGAGATTGATCACAATGAAGACCATTTGTAACTCCCTACATTCTTATTATTCACACTTTCTATCATTCAACAATGCTACATTGTCACTTTGAATTCAAAATTTATATTTCATCATTTTTCATCATTCAAGTTATTAACGATGTAACAACCCTTGTGAAAATTCTGTGTAATAAAAGTTAAAAAACAATAACCACAGATGAATGCGACACTTATTCTAAGCTGAATGTTGGGCAGGACATCTTATTGTGTGTTCATTTTGTTGTTTATGGCTAAGGAATTTGGCAAAGGCAATGGCTAAGACTTTGGAAAGTCAAAATGGCATTTTTGGCACAATTATTTATTAAAATAATGGAAATTAGGTGAAAAAGGAGGTGAAAGGCACCAGGTTGCATGTGAGGAGGAAAATGAAGGAAAATAATGGAAAATGAAGAAAATAGAGGCCTCATTCATAAAGGGCTTCTAGGATCAATTGGTAACCTTTTGTCAGTTTAGCTTTGGAACTCTTTCATTACTCTCTCTCTCTCTCTCTCTCTCTCTCTCATACTCTTGGAAATATTGGCATCCACATTGATTAGTGTTTTTGATGTATCTATGAGTCCCACATTTGTGCTTGGAATATGGCACGAGGGTGATTGGCTGAAGAGAGACTTGGCTCAACCAATCTATGGTTAGGTGGAACGTGGTAGTCCCATCCCCAGGTTGTT